>JAQMYJ010000004.1:8359418-8405318 GCA_030014305.1 Clarias laeviceps | reverse complement strand
ATGTTTATCAGTACATTACAGAAAATAATGAACTTTATCACAATATGCTAATTTTTTGAGAAGGACCAGTACAGTATGTTTGGATCCATATAGACCCTTTATATGGTAGACCTTTTATATGGTGACTTTTTTACATTATAAAAATTATCACTAAAATTAAGGCATAGTAAGCAGAAACACATTCATTGCCTAAAAGCAACTGCTATTTAGTTACAATTTTGTTTATTTAATTTAATATGCAATCATGGCAACTATCATGTTTTGTCTATGATGTTTAGTGTTTTTTGATAGCTACATTTCAATCACAGTGGCATCTGATACGTTTTCAAAATAGCGTAGTGTTCTTCCACACAGTGATACGGAAGAAACTTTCACACATAAACAGTTTATTGAACCAAGCAACTATCGGCCAAAGCCATGCCAATCTTCCAACAACACAACCAATATTCCGCAGGAAAGGATTGCTTTACTTCCTTTCTATCCCTTGCTCATTAGAACTCTTTTCCCAACCCACAATGTTAGTGCAACCCTAACTTTTTTACACCCTATTTTCTTTCTTCCCCATAGATCACTACAACAGATTTTTTTTTGTGCCAGAGTAGAATTGAATACCATTATAACAGGCTTCAAATTGACTTTTACATACATAAGAGCTTGCCAGGAAACTGGAGGGTTAAGAAAAATGAAGGTCCCCTCTCTGTTTGCTCCTTCTGTGGTTTGAATCTCAGCCTTTAGCTACCAGCATGCTGTTTCAGCTGATAATGAACCTGATACACCGCGGGGGTGACATTCGGCAGCCATGCTGCTCAATTCCACATGAATGGCGACAAAAAGAGAGAGGTGCAAAGAAGCTCAGGCTGTCCCACATGCTTTGTCCTTACTGTTGTCTGTGAGAACCTAATTCATTTATCTCCAGCTGCTGTAGGTCTTCAGCTCTGTGTGAATGTATGTCTAAGATGTGCACAGAATGTCCCTTTGCTTTGAATTACAGGGACAGGCTGTAAGATCAATATCTGATTTGTGGTGCATTCTATCACATTCTGCCTACATGTGTACTGAGAAGACACTGAGCTGCTCTATGAATTACCACATGCAAATCAGCTGCAACGATCCATTCTTCTATGATCACTTAAACAGCAAATATAAACTTATGTTCTATCTTCTTCTTTGTCTTTCTGCTATTCCCTTTCAGGGGTCACCACAGCGAATCATCTGCCCCCATCTAACCCTGTCCTCTCACACTAACTAACTTCATTTCCTCTCTCACTGCACCCATAAAGCTCTTCTTCAGTTGCTTGGCTATTCCAACCTCAGCATCCTTTTACCAATATGCTCACAATCTCTCCTCTGAACATGTCCAAACCATCTCAATCTGGCCTCTCTGACTTTGTCTCCAAAACATCTAACATGGATTGTCCCTCTGATGGACTCATTTGTGATCCTATCCATCCTTGTTACTCCCTCAACATCTACATCTCTGCTCCCTCCAACTCTGCCTCCTGTCTTTGCCACTGTCTCTAAGCCATAGAGCATCGCTTGTCTCACCTTCTGTCCTAACCTTCATTTCTCTTCTTTCAAAAGCATACCTCGACTTCTCTAGATTTTCCTCCACCTGTTCCCTGCTCTTGCTACAAAGCACAATGCAATTGTATGTACCTGGCTACTTTAATATGTACCTCATATACGCAAGAGTAAATGGGTTTTAAATCTTTTTAGATCTGGATAATGTTCTATATCCCCAAAAATCAGCAGGAAGTAAATAAGAGCTTTAAAGCAGTCAGAAATTTGCCTTGGTCGTTGCTGTTTTCTAAAGGAAACCATCTCAGTTTGAGAGTGAGAAATCAGATAAAGTTAAACTCCCAAATTGCTGCATCTTTTAACCGCAGCGCTAAAACACCATGCCTTCGACTGTTACTCATTGTTAAAAGTGCAGTGCCGCAGGTGGAAGAGATGAGATGATAACACTGATAAAATGTGGATGAATGAGTAAAACCAATTGACATGTACATTTAGCAGATGCCTTACAACTACGTCTGAGCAGTTAAGGGGTTAAGGGCCTTACTCAAGGGCCCAACGGTGGCAACTTGGTGGTGGTGGGGTCTGAACCTGGGACCTTCCAAACCATAGTTCAATGCCGTCACCACCGAGCTATCCCAGGCTCCGCTTTACATTTACAGAAGACTTCAAGCGCAGTTTAAAGTGAGTGTAATGCCTGATCCTTGAAAATCAACCGAAAACTTGTCACCCACTTGTGGAAAAAATGTATCTGTCTGTGGGAACTGTACACACATTCACCAACACCACTTGCACATTACAGCAACTTGACTGCGAGTTACTGCCACATCTCCCATACAACTCACACCTCACTCTAAACCATTCGCTGGAGGAGTAGCATTTCAGACATGAAGCAGACAGCTTGATCATGGCTCTGGCGTACTGCGAAAACTTTCTACCTTCATGGTATCCAAGCACTAGTGAAACACTGGATAAGTTCATTAGTGTAGCAGAGGATTATACAGAGAAATACAGGTATTTTCTTTACTCTCATAACTTTGTTCTGTTATTCTGCACAATCAAAAGTCCTGGTTTGACTTGAATGTCCCTCATAATAAATTGGAAATAAAATCCTAAAAGTCTGTATCACATTTAGGATCCTATTGGGTTTATTTGGGCTTGTACAGAATGTCTATTATTTTGTGATGAAGACGAAGAGGTCATGTACTTTCATTATAAAATTTGATTTAATCTAACTCAAAATACTGAATGCAAATAGACATATATTTTTTTTAATTCTTACCACTAAATTCTTACCACTAAAAACCTATTAAAGTTTTTCTTGTGTGAGGCTCTTTCAATCTTTCAATCGAGTCAGATGGTTGGACCTGCCAAGGAAGTTTGTGTGGCCTAAGGTGGTGTTCATTCTGTAGATTTATAAATTATTTCATTAAAAAGGTGATCATGGATGGAGATGCCCTGGATCTGGGGCCGGCATTTAATTTGGATCATCCTATCTTGTTTATCCAGGTTAGGTTTCAGCACAATCCATGCGGCTGAGCCATACAGCAGTATTGACAGGATCAATGACTGCAAGAGGTGAATTTTTGTCTCGATGCTTATGTTGGCCTTTTTCCAGAGGCGCCATTTGTGCAAAGCAAATGCCGCCAATGCTGCTGTGGACTTTAGTGCTTCTTCTCCAGCACCATGGACCCAAGTACTTACAGTAACTTCAACGATAAGGTAGAAGACTTGAGTTTAAAGAAGGTTTAAAGCTAAGGCAGAGACTTGAGCCTTTGTAGGAATCTTGGAGCAATTAAATAATCTTATGTGGGACATGCTCAGTTTCCGAAGCCCTCCATAAAGCAGGCCAGAGAACACAGTCGAACGCGGATTTAAAGTCGATGAAGATGATGTGCACTTGCATCTGATTCCTGCTTCCTTCAGCTGGCGAATGGTGAAATCTGATCAATACAGCCTCAGAGAGAGAGAGAGAGAGAGAGAGAAAGAGAGAGAGATAGTTTGAGAGATTTAAAACTCATGGTGGATCATGTCAACTTATGCACTTTTATCCAGCATATGGTACAGTATATCTGTAAATCTTTATTTGCCTTGCTTTAGCTCGGAAGTCTTACCTAAGGATTCTCCTACCCTATAACATGGTGTACCTGGTTGCATAACAATCATTGAGGAAAGGATGGAGCATTGTTATTTTACTCAGCTTCACTATGACACTTATACACTAACTTAATAGACCCTTACCAATTTCCACAAGACAATTTTAAAGGGAGATGATTGGGGTTCTGACCTCAGACCCTGGCAAGAAAAGCTGTGTCAGTAGACTATATGTGCTGGGTGGATAAGAGTGCAGACTAGGAAAAATATTTGGTCCTCACGATAATGTGTCTTTATTGATCCTGTCCTCTGTATAGATATTTAAAAGGCAGGAGGAGATGGAGACTAGCATGAATCCATCAGTGAAACGTAATGGATGATTCAAGCAGGGTCTTGCTGAACAAAGTATGAAAAAAAAAATGGGTGAGCAGTTAAATAAGGGCTGTTTGTATTATGTTTCCCCAATACAATATGGTGATATTTCCACCAAATGACCTGAAACTGAACAGCACTAGAACAGCATTTGGAAAAAAATATATATATTACATAACAGCAGTCCTCAGATATGAAAAGAGAACACCACTTTCTCCCATGGCCAATCAGCATCACAATAGTGGAAATCTATTAACATATCAAAAACACAAAGTACTAAGCAGCACCTGGAACTCAGTTGATATGTAAGGACAAAATAATTATAAACTCTCTGTGACCACCTTGCACTTGATAGGCTCTCTGGAATGGGTAGTTCACGTCATAAGAACCCTCAACAAGAAACTAGAACTGTCCAACTTTTACAATGAGTTACATTTGAGCAATTTAAGATTAATAGCCTTGATTAAAGACCTAACAGTAGCAGCTTGAAAATGCTTCATCTGTCTTGTAGCCTTTCTCTCACCATTTGGTAATCTGCCAGAATTAGGAGAAATGGGGATGCTAGGGTGAAAGAAACTCTGCAAGCCACATTACAAATAACCCTGAAGATTTAAAGCACCAGCCATTATCAGCCATAGCCATTCTTTCACCAGGATCCGATAATTTCACCAGGATCAGATAGACCAACCTGAGCTTTGCTAGCACACACTAGAGGGCAACACAAGATACCAGTAAAACACAGCTGCTTGTGTTACCATAATGCATGGAACATACCAAGGAAATGTCCAATTCACACTGTTGTTTAACACCGGCATTAATCAATTCACTAATAAGGGAGAGCATGAATACAAATAGGGAACCCATCAGCCACTTGCACGAATGACACTGAAATATAAATTGTCTAGATCCAGATTACTTAAAGATTGGAAAAGGATTATCATAGATAATACATATAATGAAAGTGATTATTGGTAACTGAAATACTATTGATTGCCTCAATATCCAATTATAGGGATTCTTTAATCACATGGGAACCACAAGACAAAAAAAAACAGAGACAATGCAGTACATGCTGTATACAGTATAAAGAGACAGAGACAGTGCAGTACATATAGAAAGAGACAGAGACAGTGCAATACATATAGAAAATGTAATGGGGTCTTTAGAGTTACACAACCAATGCAAGAAGAGATATGAGGTAAAATATTGCGTATACCCTGTCAGTTATCAGATACAGAATATATAGGACACCTAAGGAACCATTAGCTGCCGCTATCAAAACCCAGAAACTTGTCATGTACCACTTTTCGCAGAACCCAGACTGAAAAGGCAGGGTGTCAAATTCAATGTCTTGGATCAAAGATAACATCCACTAGTACAATCAAAAATTGTACCCAGAGGTGAGATACTCAGGAAGTGCCTCAAATCATCTGGTGTGTGGATAATATGGAACAAGATAGAACTGCGGCAGGTTAAGCCTTTCCGTGGAATACACGCTGACAAATAACAGAGGTGGAAAAATGGAATAAAAAGTACAAGCATTCAGCACAAAATTTGTGAAATAAGGGGTGTATCACATCAATCAAGAACAAAGGTGCAGCTAGAAGGGTGCAAAAAAAAAGCCCCAGAGACCAACCAAACACACTTATGATAGATATGGAGACAGCAGTGGTGATAGAAATGTAAATGCACAGAGATCAAAAGAAAACGATAATAAGAACTGGAGAAATTCAAGGGACCGAATATTGAAGAAAACAAGACAGGGACTATGGTAACTAGGCTGGAAATGGACTTTGAATGGATTCCAAGCATGTGAAAAAAAAGGCCATTTAGTGGGTTTTAGACAGAACTGCAGTCATTCGGGTAAATGTATAAAATAAACCTTAGGCACAGTGATTCAAATGTTCCAGGCAACCAACCAGACAATTTTTCTAAATAATATTTTTTTCCTTAAAAAAAATTTGGCAATATTACTGACTGTTTCATTTAGAGATGTATCCTGTTTTGAAATTTTAATAGTCTGTTATCACAGCTAATCTAAGTTATATATATATGGTGTGAGTACCACTAGAAATGATTAGAAATTCAAGTGCATATTGTTCTTCATCTTTAAAACATCTGCAACAGTACCCTGCAGGACATCACCATCCATTATCCTCTCAAATGTATTTCCTGCGAAGCTATTCATCTTTCCGCATGACTGCTACTCACACATCTCACTAGAGGTTGTAGCAGAGGTCTGTGATGGACACCAGCTCTAATTGGGGTTTAATTACATCTGTGTGAAGTGGAAGAAACACAACCAACACCCTTACACTCCCCACCCCTCCCCCCGCAACCCACCACTATCGACTAGTAACAGGGTTGCTGTGGTAACAGGGCAATCAAGCAGCATGGTTGATGAATGGTGAGTGCCTATCACTGTCTCACACACACATGCATGCATACACACATACACACACATTGTGTACAAACACATAAAAATAAATCGGTCGACCCGTTTATTGACCTTTTTGTATTTTTCAGTAGTCAATATTTGCAGGTATTTAACTGACACATGGAGCGATGGTGTGAAATATAGAAACGCATATTAGCATTAAGGATTATGTGTTCAGAATAACTCTGATTTGACCCTGTTGATCAAAGCTGTTCGAGTTTGTGCATGGAGTCTACATTTACTATGTTTAGCCCTATAATGGTGGTCACATTAACCTCACAAAGAGATCTGTTACACAAAGTGGAATAAATAAAAGAAAAGGCTCACTCAATCAGTCTGCTCAAAAATGTGTGATCACTGAACTGAATTACACAGTGCAGCTCATTGATACTGTAGGTTGTTTTCAATGCCACATTTGCGTTACTTCTGTATTTTCTTATTTCTTTTTGAATGTTTATTAACATGATGTAGAATTGAAAATAGAAACCCCATTTATTTGTTTTTAATTCATTCATACTGTAGTACATTAACGTCATTAACATGGGACTTTTGGGAGATGGGAAGAAACCAGAGAACCCAGAGGAAACCCAAGTGAACACTGAGAAAACATAGGAGACTCAGCACAAATAGTACCTGTGGGTAGTGTTGACAATAATAACTCTACCTGCTGTGCCTTCATGCCACCACTTCAAATCAGAAGTTATTTTTATTTTTAGCCGACAGTCTAGAACTCTATGTTTTTTATGAAACATAATAAAGGGTTATAAATAACTAACAATATACTAGTTCTTTTTGAAATAAAGAAATAAAGGAGACAAGCCAAGCATCACTGAAAATGTTCTGAATGGAAATGAGAATGTGTAGGCTTCAAGGTGGCGAAGCAGCATCTGAGATGGAGCAGTGGGTTCAATTTGTGAGCCTTGGCATGTTTGAGGAATGACAGTCCATCAAGGAGCACAGTAACACACTCATTCATACCTAGGAGCAATTAAGCAGTCAATCCACCTACGTACATAGCTGTATTTGTGTGTGTGTGTGTGTGTGTGTGTGTGTGAAGGGCAGTGGTAGGAAACTGGAGAACATGGGGGAAACCCACACTGACAGGAAACAAAAATGCAAGATTTAACGATGGATTATTAAGCTGGTAGGCAGCCGCGCTACCTGCAAAGGGTAACACCACGCCACCTATTAACCAAAGTTGTGATGATTTGAAATCATTTGAAATGATTTAGTTTACACGCTTAAGTCATATGCATTGTTAATTAATTTTTTTTAAACCTTACATACTGCATCCACCTCATTCAATCTTTTCTCAACATTTTCTATAACATTTATTCAATGACAAGGTTTAAACTAAACCCGTAACATGTGCTATTTTCAGTTCATGCTGATTTGTGCCTCACTTCATCATCTGCCCTTCTGTTTGCTCTTTCACCGCTCGTTCTGTGCACAGGGAATAATTCACTTCAATTGTTATGCCTAAGCCATATTCTGTCTTATCCATCTTCTTTCATGCAGTCTATGCTGCTGAGTTACTACACACAAGCAGCGGCATATTTTAAACCCTCTCTTGGGTGTCCTTTATTTTTTTATTCATGCTGCACTCATTCCATTTAAGGATTTTTTTCTGTGTAGTTGATTGTTGTTTCCATTTGCTCTTACCCCACAATTTTCTTACAGTATATCTAACGTCTGTTTAGGGTGGGTCACCCACAAACGGGTGCATTGAGAGGCAGTCTGCATATAAAATATCTTTGCCAAAGTTCCACTTTTTTTGTGTGGACCTGACACAGTTGAAAGCCATTTTTGATATGATAAACCGTGTAAGGAATAAAACATGACAGGGTGTTCACTGCGAAAAACCTATTTGAATCTATTCAGCTTTGTCTACTATGTATTAAAATGTATTCAATAATCCTATGTTTGCTTAATTGTAATCTTACATTAAAAAATTGGAAATAATTTTGACTAGATAAAAAAAAAAATTGCTGGCATGCAATACTTCTCTTATACTACTGCAACAATTCCATAAACAATAATGTACACTAAGAAAAGGTTAAAAGCCATTTTTATAACATTGAATAAAACAACATTTCATGCAACAAAACATTCATTCATGCATAGTTGTCCTGGAAAAATATATTATGCAACCATTAAATATTATTATACTATGCATATAAAGGACAAGTAATATGGTCAAAACTTTAATTTTACATGTATTTCTTGTCACTTAAATAGCAGTAAAGTGCTGTAGAATATATCATGATGTATCAATAAGTTGTAAATGGTAAAACAATAAAGGCATGTTCAATTTATAGCAGTAATTGATTTATTTATTGTTAAGTTTAAAACCTTAATGAATCATTAGACTTGTCCACTGCGGTTCGACACACATGCTGATATCAGAAGAGACACAATCACACACACACACAGTAAGGGTGTCAAAAGCTCTCCGCTTTTTTCACATAACAAAAAAAAAATATATAGGTCATAAGCCAATTTCCTAAGTAAACACAAAGTAAATAGGAGTTCTGACCATCATTCAAGCTATATGTGGGGTGCATGAAGTGTGCATGCACCTCTACGTCATCAAGCATGGGCCATTCGCATGGTCTACATACACGCCATGGTAAATCACAGGGAATATTGCCATATGAGGAAAGAAGAAAACTGAAAGGAATTTGAAGAGATGGTGAAGGTTAATGTAGTACAAAGAAAACTATTTGATCATATGGTAACATACTGAACTAAACACAACTGTTAATGTTAGAGAAAAAAAAAATTATTTCTTAGTTGAATTTACAGATTATGTAATACAGAAACAATATAGTGATGACCAAAAGTATTGAGACAAAAGTGTGAGTCAATGTTTTAATAACATTCTATAATTGACTAAAATAATGACAATCAAGATAGTAATTTGTTATACATTCATTCATTCATTCATTCATTTTTCTATAAGGCTTATCCTAAACAAAGTTGCTGGAAGCCTGTAGCCTATCCCAGGAGACTTGGGTGCCAATCCATCATAGGATTCACTTGTTCACACATTACGGGCAACCTGAGGTGGGGATTGAACCCTTGATCCAGGAGGTACGAGGCCACAGTACTGTCACCGTCCCGGTGCAATACATTTGTTACAACAATGGACATTTGGTATGCAGTTCATTCTGCATTCTTCAAAGTGTCCTTGATCTGGCTGGGCATAGAACCAGAAAGACATCTGCAGTACTCTGGTGTCACTTGCTCTATCCATGCCTGCTGAATTGTTTCCTAAAGATCATGCACAGAAGGTGAAGTTTTGACAGCTACTGCCTTTTTCACCATCGTCCATCAGTTTTCAACTGGGTTTAGGTCTGGAAATGAGATGACCCCCGGCCGTGCCGTACCTTTTGACACACAGACACACAGTTTTTCACAAAAAAAAAAAAAGTAATTTAATTACATTTAATTAGCACAACTCTTTATTCAAATAGGTTAAAACTAATTTGTAAAATCACCTGTTTTGTGCATGTTTTTTACAACATAACTGTATTGAAATAATGTTATTTGGTCAGATTTTTTTTTAAATACAAGAAACCTTATTACATTTCCCAAATTTATATTTTGATATGAATGTTATACATTATTGTATTAAATGTGACAGTAATAAATTTTGACTTATTAATGTTATCTGATCACAAAATAACCACCTGTTTAAATTTCAGACCAGTTTTGGCCTTCCCACTGACCAGTAGAGTTTTGTTCTTTCCCTGGACTACTTTATCATGCTGGCAGCCTAGTTGATGAAATTCATGGCATATGGCTGAGTGCAAACATTAAACTATGGGCTAAGTGCAAACGTTATACTTTAGCCCCCACCCCAAAGTAAAAGGTAGACCTATGGGATGTCCAGTAACTGATTATAAAAACATGTTTACTGTGAAATCATTACCTACTCTTGTGATTATGGGTCTACAGCCCACAAGTCTACAGTTGCTTTGCTCATATGCAGACACAATGTTGAAAGCCACTTCCACACTGATAATAATTTGATCAGTAATGCACCTCTGCAAGGGGTAGAGCTAAGGAATGCAGTGCGATTGGTGACGAATAATTATCTACCACCAGTAGAAACTGGTGCCTTCTGGCACAGCAACCAAATAAGCAGTGCTATTGTTACATTGCGTGCTGCATTTTTCTCTTTTATACAAGCAGTGATTATCACCTGAGTTGTTCTCTAGTCTCTAGTTACACCTTGAGGTGCTACAAAGACATGGCGTAGGATGTTTTGTTTCTGTAGTATACTGTAATGAACCAATCACACAGAAGACTGAAATGTATTAAAAACAACATATACATAATAAGTCAATGGAAAAAGGCTGCTTTAAACCTTTTTTTTTTGTAAATTACAGCTTTTTTTTTCATTTACAGGTAAATGTACATGTAAAGTTGTTTACATTGATATCTTTAACTAATTTACACTAAAGAAAAATTAAGTAAAGAACTTTACAGAAGAACATGTAAATGTAAACAAAAAAAGAAAAAGAAAATAATACAAACACCTAGTGGATCAGTTATTATTGGAAAAGGTATATACAGTGGAAACTTGGATTACGAGCATAATTCGTTCTGGAAGCGGGCTCATAACACTCGTAAACCAACACGCGTGCATGGATGTTGACTTTCCAGTAAGGGACGAGGACTAAGACCCAGCAGGAGAGACGGTTACCCACAATTCCGCAGCGCAAGAGAGAAAAAAACGTTGGCTCAGTTGTGATTATGTGCCGCTCGGCATCAAAACAAGAAGCGCACGCGGGATACATGATACTCTGTACTTGTAAACCAAGACTTGTTCATTTTCCAAACTTATTAAAAATCTTTGCTCGTCTTGCAAAACACTCGCAAACCGCGTTACTCGCAATCTGAGTTATTCACAATCCAAGGTTTCACTGTATTTATTTTTTGGGGCTGTGGAATGAATAATTTGAGTTTCCATTATTTCATATGGGGAAATTCGATTTGGTTTACAATACGAGGCCGCTTCCGGAACGAATTATGCTCGTAATCAAAGGTTCCACTGTATATACAGAGAACCTGAGAACACTTGCCCTTCAATTATAACTGCTACACCACCATAGTGCCAATAATAATAATAATAATAATATTAGTTTGGAGATAAATATTCCAAGGAAGGGATTTAATTTTTAGCCTTGAAAAATGACACTTGCTTTCTCTTTCTTTTATTTATGCATAATTATTTCTCTTGAAAGTCCACCACTACTTCAAACTTTATTTCTAGTTATATTAACTATTATGTACCCTTTCATTTTTAGTATTTGTTTGCTTTTCCTGCTCTAAAACATTAGCACCCACCTAACATGTGTTTATGATAAAGAATAACAAGAACACAGAAAAATAAGTGAGAAAAATAATACTGTTGTACATTTGCAAATGTGTTTCTCAGCATATTAATTCCCATTATATGAGGCACAGCATTGTGAGGACTTGCCAGTGCAATCCCCATCGTGATGTGTAGGCTTTTAAAATAATCGGACTGCACACACTAAGGCGACAACAAATCAAGCAATAATGCCTTGTTGTGTCTCTGCTGGAAAACCACATTCTCTCTGTAAATATAGAAAAATTTCATACAAGAGCAATTTGGAACCCTTTGTAAAGAGAACCTTCAATCTGCCTTTTGGGCTTTTAGCAGTGGTGCATCTTGGGAGTTGAAATGTAATTATGCTGTTTAACAAAAATCAAGGCAACCTTGCTGCTGAACTTATAGGCACACTGCAGTATTGCAGCCTTTTTTTTTAATAAACACATTAATTGAAAAGCTCTAAAAGGGTTTGCTTGGAGTAAAGGTCACTTCTCATTGTGCCATTAGTCTCATGGCCTCTGTTGCTTGTCTGGAGGAGAAGAAAATCTCTACAACTACTTTTAAAATTGATAATGTTTTTTTTTTTTTTTCTAGATGCAAATGTATAGTGCATTTTAGTGCCCTAAATCTATTTGCTAACTGTAGCAGATTTAAGAACCTATACTACCAGTCCAAAGTTTGGACACACCTTCTAACTCCAGGGTCTTTCCTGGTTTTTATTTCTTTTACTTTGTAAAACAATGCTGAAGGCATCCAAAATATGCAATAATAACATGCATCTAATACATATGTATTCTGTAAATCCTTCATAACGGCTCTAATCTGAGGTGCTGTTTGTTAATTGGTGATTTCTGAGGCCGGTAACTCTAAATGAACTTCTCCTCTGCAGCAGAGGTAAGTTTTGGTCTTGCTTTCCTGGGAAGTTCATCTTGAGAGCCAGTTTCATCATCGTGCTTGATGGATTTTGAAAATGCACTTGATAATACTGTTCTTGCAAGAACTATTCCAGAATAGCTGACCTTAATGTCTTAAAACAACTACTGACTATTGTTGTTGTTGTTGTTGTTACTTAATTACTTATATTACCATATGTGTTACTGTATATCCTAGTTTTGAAATCTCCAGTATTCTTCTAGAATATAGACAATAAATCACTGAACAAAAAAATATTGAATTGGAAGGTGTGTCCAAACTTTTAACTAGTACTGTATGCAGCTAGGGAACGCATACAACATGGATTTAATGTTTATCATTTCTAGGAAATTATTAGGAATGGCTTATGCATAAATTACCATGACATTTAACAAAAATTACCTGTTCTTGTTTGACTCTTGTGACTTTTAAGCTGATATTGGGTAGAAACATAATTAAGAAGAGGAAAATACAGTATAGGCAGGGACAAAGCTTTTATATGGATTAAAAACTAGAAATAGAACAATAAAAACAAGGAAATGTGACTATGAACATGACTATACACTGGCCAAAGTTTGCAATTTAAGGTGGACAAATCAGGTTTCTGTACTTTCTGTACATGTCTAAATAATCCACCTTTTACCTAATATATAATATAAAGAAATTCATTATGTTAAATAACATTGTCATTTTTGAAGATTCTTTAATGTGATTTGAGAAGATGAATGGGAGGGAGAACAGTCGCTGTATTTTGCACAGAGAAAACATCTCAACATGTTCTGTTTATGTCTGATAAGCATAGGTTTATTTAGCTGTCACTACCTTTTCAAGTAAAAAATTAAGCTGCTAGTTTAGCCTCCTTTTAGCATGATATGCCAGACTCTGCTAAATTTGTTTATCAAATTTTTAATAAGATGAAATAAAATATAAGCAGATATATATTTTTTCATAATTAAAATGCTAAGGCCAGGCCAACAGATAAAACAGAACACAGAGGGATAACAATTCAATTCAATTCAATTTTATTTGTATAGTGCTTTTAACAATTGTAATTAATTCAAAAGAATTATTTAAGTTTGCATGGAATGTGAATGTGTATGAATCAAAATGGTCAGATAGACCCTGATGAGCAAGCCGAGGGTGACAGTGGCAAGGAAAAACTCCCTGAGATGGCAATAAAGAAACCTTGAGAGGAACCAGACTCAACAGGGAACCCATCCTCATCTGGGTGAAACAGAAAGCAGGAATTGATCTGCATTCATACTGTGTGTTAGATGGCAGGCATTTCAGCTATAACAGTTGATGTTAATTGATGTTAATATGGAGTCCAGATAGTTATTGGAGGCTCAGGTAGACTTGTACAAAATTCCAGACATATCCACATGCACAATATTATGAGAAGTTACAGGTTTGGGACTAAACACAAATGTAGACATATTTCAGGAATAAAATTTGGAAATGGTGGTTCTGGGAGCATGAGGAACTGTTGCGAAATTTTGTTTCACAATATGCATAAATTTTAGGGTTTTGTGGCATCCATAAATGTTGAATCTCTGAGCAAGAAGCATTTAAAGACTGGAACTACACCCTTCTCCACTTATATGAGGACAGCTACCAACCTAAGCGAGTAATGAAGCATCAAACTAGAGAGGAACTGTGCTATGTGTGTATACACCAACCTTAGACATTCATTGCATAAAGTCTTTCTCATGAGAGACTTTAATGACAGTGTTGGAAAAGACACAACCACCTGGCCTAACGTCTCTTAGTCTCTTAGAATTATGCACAGAGATTGGGCTTACACTCACCAGGTTGGACCACATTTTGCTTTGGATATTGCATGCCTTCTCTGTGACATCATTGCAATAAGCTTATGTTTACAGCTTATTTCAGTCCAGAGTCAGATTAATTCCTCTCCAAGATCTTGTATTGATGATGATGGGGAAGTCTGACATAAATCGACACAAATTTGATGAATCTTACCCTGAACCGCCCATCTCTGGAACAGGGTAAATCTAGACTCATCAGACCACATGATCTTTATCCATTGATCCAAAGTCTAATCTTCATGCTTCCTAGCAAATTCAAGGCTTCTTTCTGATTAGCCTCCTAAGATTTTCCTAAGACTACACCTCTGTTTAGTCTCTATCCCTTGAGTTTTCTTCACATTGTGTGTGGGAAAATGCTCTAGTAGTTTCATCAACCTGGTAGTTGTCTTTTGCTTGATGCCATCTAATAATTTGATCCTTCTGAAGCAGAGTAATATCTTTGCCACGATCACAGGATATGTCTTTTGAGATGGTTGTTTAAGATATGAGAGGCTACTCACTGCAGCCCTTAGGGTTAAATAACTTTTTTGCTAGCTGAAACATATTAATCACTGCAGTATTCATCCAATGGAAGGCTCTTGACTTTGTTTTGTCTTGGCAGTTTACTGTACACAAGGACAGATGGAAGCACACTAGATCTAACACATGAGTGCTTTCCTGTCACATCAAGACCAATCATCCTACCTGGATATGGTCAAAGGAGTTTCTCAAAAGCCATTTATATGACTGCAAATAACACCCTTGCCACCCAAAAGTGAAGACAGCATCAAGAGTGTTTTAATAAAAAAAATAAATAAAAAAAAGAGTGCCCATCCAATCCCTACTTGAAGAAAAATGCATCATTTTAAAATGCATCTAAGGGAAGAGACTCCACAGGCCTGTCAGAGAAAATCAACAAGCAAGAAACAAATACCAGCTAGAGACCTGCAGCATGGACAATAAATTGTGACACTTTAAAGCACTTTAGCTTCTTGCAAAACCAAACCAATATAGCCCGGATAACGTTCCTCAGAAAGACATCGTCACTGCTTTGCAGTACATTACAGCGTTCATAGAACTGTTAATGATCTTAAATCAGCTTGGCACAGACAAGGCACCTGAGCCTGACTGCATCCTCATGGTGAACCTCTCTTGGGGGAGCTTCATAACCTCTGAATTGCCATCTGGGATGAAATAAAGCAGACCTCATGACTACACAGATGGTTGCTTGCCAAGATGGCCGCTAAACAAACAAAATGACGTTTGCCTTCTGGCAACTCCTTGAGATGAGCGGAGAACAACACCAAGATCTCCACGTCCTATTTGTTGGATTGGGGTATCCTACTCAAAATCTGAACAAGTTGTGGACATCATTTTTAGTTTCCATAATGGCTTATAAACACAGATCTTTTTTAACGGCAGTCAGACTACAACAGTGTAGCATTATATTGCCCACAGTATTTAAGCTGTTCATCACCATCATGCCTTCAAGGACATGCCTTACTTTAGAGGGAAGATATGCTATAAGCACTATGACAGCAGACGTCAAGAGCAAGTCAATGCAGGCTGGCATCGTTGGACGCCTTCATTATGCCTGTGTAGATATTAAGGCAGACCAGCTACAAAATGCTATTTCATCTCTAAAGCATGTGTACAATAGTTTGGGATTCAGCATCAGCTGAAAAACTGCATCAAACCCCTTGTGTACAAGTTCACTTCTCTGGGTAACATAGTGACGGATGATTGCTCAAATCAGCAGAAGAATCTTGTGCTGTTGCAGCGTATAAATTACTGACCTTTGGATGATGGAATTGTTCTGGATTGCCAATCGTACCCATCTACAGCACCACATGGCAGTGAGTGATGAGTTATATTCACATCCCACAGACTGGAGATATTCTAGAATGATATCCAGAATTGATATTTGATAAGCTGTCCAGTGGAAAGCATGTCTGAAGCCCATCTCATATGGCTGTAAAGACTGTGCAATGGTTGCCTTGAGATGTTATAACATCAGTAGCTCCAGTTGGTTCCAGGAAAGAGCAAACAGGGACAAATTTCAGCAAGACCTAATGGAAGACATGGCAGGCATGCTGAGAGATGATGGCAGAAACATCACGCAGCAGTCAGCTTTAGGGCCCCACATTGTCAAACTTGACAGAAATTGAAGGGAGAGAGAAATTCACATTTCTCCTTGTATTCTTTCATTTAGTTGAAAGGATTGTGATTGGGGAGCAACATGACTGTCAATGGTTCTACAGTATCTGTCATTGGGTCAAACCAATTTCCTGGTTTTTACAGGGTGACGTGATGTCTACTCCAATTTTGTATTAGCCTTTGTGGCCTAATTGCGGCCATTGTGGTCCCAGGTTGACACAGCAAATCACAAATAAGAGTGCATTTGCGGTACTGAGTGCAACAGTATAACTTTATAACTTGCTTATTTATTTAAGTCAGACATTGCTTACTCACTGTTTGCTATGAATGTTTTGCATTTTCAGAGCTGTCTGATTTCTGGTTACAGGCCTGATAAATTCTAATAATCAGTTATTGATGTCCTTTTTATCATGTTCATAAAAACAAGTCAGAGTGCGTGTTAAGGAGATGGTTTCTGTGCCACACAACAAGGTGCATTTTTCAAAAAATATCTAAAACGGATAATAGTGTTATTATTTAATTAAAACAAAAATGTTATTATTTATCTTGCAAAAAGGTTTTACATTACTGTCTTACTAGCTTTCAAAGGAGACAGGCACAAATAAAAAGTCTGCATGTGCTTTTACTCTAGATCTGATGTGTTTTTTGAGCAGAGTACTGCTGAGATTGGTACGGGGCTCATAGATGGCATCCTGAGCAGCCTGTTTTATGGTTCGGTAATGGAATCGCTCATTATGCAGAGTCCACAGAGGATATTGTAGTGTAGAAATAGTATAATGTAAATAGTATAACATTATACTGGTTAGCATGCACTTTCACATTCTCTCCAGTCCTGCTGTCTAGCAGAATAGAGACTGTATGGCCAAAAATGTGTGGACACCTGGGCATCACACCCATGTTTGCTTTCTAAACATCTCATTTAAGATTTAGTCCTTTGTGCTGTTCTGAGAAGACTTTCTGCTAGATTTTTAGTATCGCTTTCAGGATTTGGCACATTGGTGTTTCAATTCATTCCAAAAGTCAAGTTGTTCTGCACCAACCTTGGCAAATCATGTCTTCATGACCCTCACATTGTGCACATGCACATGGTTATGCTGGAACAGGTATAGACTAGGACCCATACAGCCACTTAAGGTAAAGCTTGGTCTTTAAGCAACAGTTTGTTGAAGACGCACATATTAGTATGATGGGTAACTAAATCCGAAACTAACCAGGAAAAAAATGGATACTGAAGATGAATGAATATGCTGGTAAATATGGATACATATGCAAAGTTTGCTTGACTTCTGTCCATTAGTCAATCTAGTCCATGGTGCGCTTTCCAATGTATTTAGAATATTTTAATGTCATGTGTACATGTACATTTCATTCGCACATACAGTACAAAACAACAACAACAACAACAACAGACTTCTATGAAAAAAAAAAAATTAAATCTGGGAATAGCTGCGACAAGACATAAACACATAAAAAGGTGAAGTTTTGCCATAAACCTCTATGACTCCAAACCTGATTTGATAGTATGTGTGAGTGAGTGTGTGTGTAAGTGTGTGTGTGTGGGTGAGATTACATTTAGGAATAACAGAATCTACTGTAGGCCTAGGGCTTTAACAAATAAGTTGGGGAAAATGGTGTCGCTGAGTGCAAATGGCTCAGAGCATACAAACAAGTTTGAAGACAGATACAGTATATGAAGCCTAGCGTAAGGTACAAACAGGACAGCTGGTGCTGTACTGTAAATCTGTAAGATTTTTCTTTTTGTTAAGGTTTGTAAGGTATTAAGTCATTACAGGGAATAAAATAATTCGGTACTATGGTATCTGACACCAAGGTGTAACAGTAGATCATTTACACATCCTGTAAGTGACAAGGTGGGACATTCATGGATCAGACTTGTTAGTCCAGCACATCCCATATATGCTCGATCACTGAGATCTGGGGAATTTCAAGGCCAAGTCAACACCTTGAACTTTGTCATGCTCCTCAAAGCATTCCTAAATGGTTTTTCAGTGTATATTATCTTGCTGAAAGAGGCCACTGCCATCAGGGATTACTTGGTCTGCAGCAATTTTGGTAGGTGTTATGTGTCAAACATCCACCCGAATGCCAGGACCCATGGTGTTTCAGCAGAACATTACCCAGAGCATCACATTGTTTTTTGCCAGCTGGCCTTCTTCCCATAGTGCATCCTGGAGCCATTTATTGCCCAGGTAAACAACACACATGTGCCCAGACAACCACATGATGCAAAAGAAAAATGTGATCCATCAAATCAGGCCACCTTTGTCCACTAATGCATTGTTTAGGTCTTATCTTCATGTGCCGATTGTAGACACTTACAGCAGTGAACAGGGGTCAGCATGGGCACCATCACCAGCCTGTGGCTACGCAGCCACATACACAGCAAGCTGTGATGCACTATGAGTTCTGACACCTTCTTATCATAGCCAGAAGCAAATTGCAAACTTTTTCAGCAAATTGTGCTACAGTAGCTTTTCTGTGGGACTGGCCCAAGCATGCTAGCCGCTGATTTCCGTCTGCATTAATGAGCCTTTGACCCCCATGACTCTCTCTCACCATTAGACCAAGGATTTTTTATCCATCACATGTCTCATTAACAATTACTGTACATTGTCACAATTGTTAATGTTTCAGTGTCATTCACTTCACTGTGAAGTGCTTTATGCTTGATCAGTGTATATGAAACCACAGTTACATGTTGTTTTTTCACAGTAAACTGTACATGCATGGTTAATTACAAATTGTAAAGAATGAACGATGGACCATGCAAGCCATGGAATTGGTCTGAGGAATCATTTATGCCAGTCATTTTACTTTCATATAACTGAGAAAATAATGCTTAAATGTTTCTTAAATCATGACTTAGCGTGCATGCCATGCACATGCATAGGAAAAATTATGCTTGCATATACAGTACGGTGTTGTAGTTATGCCAGCTTTTGGATCAAATTGTGAAAAGAAGATTCAAACTTTTAATCGATATGATTTTATTATTTTAATGCAACAGTTGGGTTTTTTTTTACGTATGCATATTTAGTGTAACTATTTATGTAAACCTGACTTGGATGGCGTGTCTGTGTTCAGCAGACAGCGTGGCGTGTTAGAACACTCTGTGCCCTCTTTTCCTATTGGCTCGTGACGATGCAGGCTGCAGCGCGTCCGTTCTCTCCAAAGCGTCCACGAGCGCCGCGAGCTGCAGGTGCCAATGAATGAAACGCACGTGGACGCTCGCGCGCTTCCCTTCTTCCTCGCGGTCAGCAGCGCACGCGGCGTCCCAATGAACCCTCGCGCGCGCGGCTCCTCCAACGTACAATGGATTAACAGGAAAGACATGAGCGCGCGCACGGAGGACGGGGTGAGCCTGTGCCAGCGGGCGCTTCAGATCATCACCGAGCTGTGCCTCGCCGGCCACGTCGACCGGGAGAAATGCGCGGACATCTTTCCAACCGAGAGCAACATACCAGGTAAAAGGAGTTCAGGTAAATGTGACTAAAATCGACCTCATTTAGTCACCTTTTTGACTTGTCGTTATAATTTAATTGTGTCGAAAAGTTCCTCCCGTCATATTAAGTTTCGAAAATACTACAGGTATACTAAAGGAATGCTTTCAACCACTTTTTTTTAATCATAATTTTTGTTTTCCTGAAATGTATTGCAATGTCCTAACCAGACCTGCAGCTGGAGCGCAACAGGTAGCCGCATCTCCTTTCCGGAGACGCCTGACGCATTATTTTGAGGAAATCAAAGTTGTTCATGCAATTCATTCGGTTTGTTTGAGTGCTGTTTGTTAGGACAGATAAAAAAATAAAAACCGAGGAGCGACCTTGCATGAAAAATATTGCACAGATTTTGTACTATGTGTCAGCACTGTGGAAATATACTGTAACCAATACACTGCTTATTGGACACAAAATAAACTTGGACTTAAATGATTCCCTGCCATACTGTATGTACAAGCTTAACATATTGACCTGATTCCTAATTAGCAACCTAGATTTTAGCCTTTAGTATAATGAAGAAAAAAAAAGCACCCCAAACACATTGATTCTTTAAATTAATTCCATTCATTATATAATCATATATGTTTGTGCATTTACAGGTGACATGCATGCACATGTGCTAATTAAAAGAAAATGTGTATATTTGCAGGATTCTAAATGTTGAAAGACGTTCCTGACAAAAAAGGCAAATGTTTATGAAGCATGAATTATTCCTTTGAGTACCAGGACCATGAAGACCAGTCTGCTGCTATGGTGACACCTGTGTCTTAGAAACGTGTATTTCGCATTGCATTACCTCTAGATACAACGCAGGACCACCCCCCACTCACACACATGCACATACACACTCTCTCTCAGACACACACACACACACACACACACACACACCTACGCAAAGACACACATTCCCACATGTACTCGTTTGTATAAAATAAATGTTGTACTTGTTTGTTTCAATTTAATTGTATAATGTTGATTTAAGGATGTGTTCTTTCTTTATTGGTTGTAGACCTTTAAAACTAGAAGGACATGCAGATATGGCTTAGGAACTCTGGCACTGAGCTCTGGCTCTGAAACCAATGTCAAACTTGTTAAACATGATGAATGACAGTCCTTGTGTGATTTTTATTTTTATTTTTATTTTTTTTTATTTTCACACTGCGGCTTCCCTTGTCTTTTTCTGCTAAAAGTTTGATTGCATATAATTTTTTCCTTTCTTTAAAATGCAGGATTTTAAGTCTTCTTCCCTTTCTTATGCATTTCCTTCTTTTTTTCCTCTTTATTACTCTCTTTCTTGTGTGTCCTACACGTTCATTGCTGCTGGCCGTTTCTGTTTGTCTCGTCTGTCCTTTTAATCCATCACTTTGCCCCATCATCTCTTACTTCTATGCTTATTTCTCAACCTCTCCTCTATTTAATCCCAATCTCTCACTCTACTCTCTAAACTTTCCTCTTCTAAACCATGTCTCATTGCCTGTAGACATCTCTGTAAGTCTCCTAGCTGTGCTCGTGGGTTTCTGTGGACTCGCCTTGTTGGTAGTCTCTCTCTTTGTGTT
The DNA here is from genome assembly GCA_030014305.1 of Clarias laeviceps. Lineage (NCBI taxonomy): Eukaryota > Metazoa > Chordata > Actinopteri > Siluriformes > Clariidae > Clarias > Clarias laeviceps. Next base: position 8,383,581 of record JAQMYJ010000004.1, on the reverse strand, counting down.
TTGGAAGCTGTGCTGGCCCATCTGGAGAAGCAAGGCGCTCTCCTCACACAGCGAGACAGTTACCCAAGGGGTGCTGCCCGAGGCACCAGCACCTGCACATCATGTCCGACCGACTCTTCCGGAGCGGCAGTTCTCACAGGCTGAGAAGCAGGAGAAGAAAGCAGAAGAGGAGGAGCAGAGGAGGAAGGTGCCTGAGGTGATGGTAAACGGTCATAGTTCAGTGAGGTCACTAGAAGCAGCCATGAAGATCAGCCAGACATCTCCAGACATACCGGCTGAGGTGCAACAGACAATACGCGATCGTCTCAGTAAGAAGGCCAAGATTCAGAAACAGAGTACTGAACCCACCTCCTTCTCCAGGTATTCAGCTCCTTCCAGCCTCTTTCATGAGTTTTTATTTATTCTATATAACTTTGCAGGTCCAATAAACAACTTGAAACTACTTCGCTAAATAAGGTCAACTCATATAAGATTTTTTTTTTCTTCTTCAAGTCTCCGAAAAAAATCTTACCAGAAGTTTCAGGTCTTTAATTGTCTTATTTCTCTCAACCATTTAAATCTCTGAACAGTTTCTCTCAGCTCCTCCCAGCTCAAGTAGCACTTTTGCCTCTCTATATTCAATGGCTGATGGGCACAGCATGTCTGTAATAATGCATTTAATTTTCATGAAACTCTTAAATGTTCATGAAAGGTTTATTATTAATATTATTATTTTATTATTATTCTTATTCTTCTTCTTCTTCTTCTTATTATTATTATCACGATTGTGGCATAGGTTGCTGTGCCACTTCCCAGTTCAGGGTCATGAATATCTTGAGCTTGGGTTACTGTAGGGTTTCCTATCAGGTCTGTGCGATTTATTTATTTTTTTATACTGTCCAACATTATGGCAGAGGGTGGGCAAATAGTTCTGTAGGTGACAAATCTAATTTACCTGAATATGATAGTGCCCTTACTGAAGAAGAAAGCAGGCATGAATTATTTATACAGTATAAAGAAGATAAGTTCTATCCCTGTGGCTTTCCCTCTTTTTTTTTTTAACACCTGTGCACATACATACTGGTCACAGTCAAACGGTTGAACACAAGAATGTCTAGAACATTCTAGAACAATACTGGATTTTTTTTTTTTTTTTTAACTATGAAATAACAGATATGATTTTAGGTAATTAAGTAACAAGAAGATCAACAACACCGACAGTCAGTTGTTATTTTAAGACATTAAGGTCAACTGTTCTGGAACAGTCCTTGCAAGAACAGTATTGTCCAGTGCAGAATGGGTAAGGATGAACATTACTTCATTCATTAAATCTAATACAGTAACTTACAGCATCATTATAAGGTGACCACATTTACATAATCAAATATTAACCGTATTATAAAGTGGAATTTTGAAAATTGCCAAATGAAATACAGAGTTCATTATACTCTATATTACCACTATGTGTGGTAAAGAATAAAAGGCTTGTGGTGGAGTCAAGAACAGTAGAGTCCAAAAAGTGTGAAAATGTGCAACACATTTGGTGCTTAAAATGCATAATTGTAATACTGTATATAAAAATTTATGCAGTTGTATCCATCAACCAAATAAACATTTTAGCCCAGATTCATACAACAAAATGAATAAAGCATGATCTGAGTAATTTAGCATTTGCAAATGTCAAATGAAAACTCCACTTAATAAGAATAGCAGACTTTCAGTCTTCACTGCCTCATTAGTTATCAAGGTTATTGCAATTAAGAAAGAAATCAGTGCACAGAGAATAGTTTTTAGCATTAGAACTAATTAATGATGTTTATATCAAATTTAAAAGCTTGCGAAGGCAGCGTTTGCTATTCTCACTCCACAACTGACAGGGCTGCAACGAGGCCCCTACCTTCTTTCACTAGCCCTGTAATCACTACAGCCTTCCAGCCTGAGCACCCGAGTCATGCTGCCATGACAACGGCAATTAAACAATCAGCTGTTCTCCTCTTTGTTTGGTTCTCGACACTACATTTAAAGTGAAAGGGGTTGTAATTAGTATTGCCATGCAATAGAACCGACATACTGTAAGAGCTTGTGCTGCTGGGGACGTAGCGAACAGCTGCACTCCTCTACTGATGGTGGCCATTATTGAGTTCCCACAGAGCTGCCATTAAAGCCCTGATGCAGCCTAATAAACTATGTATCGCCCAAATTACATGTTGATAGGATACCGAGAAAGGGCAAATGAGGGAGCTTAAAGGTCAGCTGTAAAAAATGGGACAAGGATCTTTTGTCTCCTGGTTCATTCATTTAGACACTGTCTGTTTGGTTTCCATCGTGTCTCCTACATTACTTTTTACTGTGTGACCTGTTGTTGTTGTTCTGATTTATTATATTTCTGCTCATATAATATTTTATCCAGTCACATTCATTTAGAGCTGCTGAGGTGGTTATTATGTAAAAAGATGTGACTGTGACTTGTAACATTGAGGTCATACTATAATATCGAGGCCAATATAGTTGCTAATACATACAGTAGCAACTAGTGCATTTTAAAATGTTTGAGGTACAGAGATATTAACTGAATTAGACCATTCTCATCGCAGGAGCATAAGCACTAAGATGACTAACAATTAAACTTTATGTAGCTTATATTAAAATGATGAATAAAAACATACTGGAGTCACTGACATAAATAATTAACTAGAGAACATGGGTTGCAGTAGGTATGATGCTTCACAACCTACAGTAACTCGACTGTAGGCTTCAATGTATTCATTTGTGGTCACACCTTATTAAACATTAAACACTGTGCCGCATACTGTTATTGTATACTGTCAGTTGTTATTTTTTCATGAGAAGGACAATAAGCTACAATAATTAATTCTGTACAACAAATTCTTGCTAGTTACAATGACCCTATACCATATTGGCCACTGAGCTGTTTTATCTTGCTGAAAGAGAAAAGTGCTGTTTTTCCCCAGTTTGCCCCAGTAGGCACGTCTGCATAGTCACATGGCACAATGGAGCAGCTATGTTAAAGTACACACATGCCAAGAGGGCTGTGTGGTTGACAGCCTGAAAAAAAACAAAAAAACAAAAACAAACCAAAAAAAACCCCGCAAGCTGCTTAATGTGTGAATTGTGTAGCTTTTGTCCTCTGTGGTAGCTTTTTCTCCTCTATGCAACACCAGAGATCTACTACAATTTCCTCTAACTGCATTTTAGAGAAAACAAATGACAGAGAAACAAACAGTGGTTTGCATAAATACTTTAGAGCACCACTTGGAATGAAAATGTTAAGTTATAAAGGTTAATTTGTGACATGAAAGCTAAGTTTATAATATGAGTTCAGTCTTTGAGGAGATAATGGCTTAGAAATTGCCACTTTCTGGCCATCTGGTCGCTACCCTGAACACATTATTCTTGAGTCAGGCTCAGCTGGGTCTGGGCATGTTGGGCAGCTAATCACCAGCCAAGGAGAGCTGAATAGAGGAATGAGAGGGTTAATGTAACGATTTTCTTTTATTCATCTTGAGGAAATATATAAAATGGTAAATCTAGACAAATTATATTAGCACTATCCCTTATGGAACAGTTAAACTGGCTGAAATCATCTTGTTTTTATGCCTCTAACAGAAGACCGTGCACATGAGATTTAAAGAAACCAGAAAAAAACCCAAAAGAGAATGAAAAAAAAAATGACATATTGGATTTCTTATTAGGAAGAGTCATGCGTCAGATGGCATGGAGGGGATATTTTTATTCCCCTCTGGTTATGTGAGTGTTATTGGACAGAGCTGAAAATCCCTATAATGGATTATGTCACACTTTTTCAAATTACCTCCTGAATTCACATGGATTGTTTATAGTTTGTTCATTATAGACTCCCACGTATCTACTCAAATGACTCATTGGAGGAAACATCAACTATTCAAATACATTAATCCTTAGAGTCCATTTGCTAATATTAAAAAGTTTTTTTTTTTTTTTTTTTTACACAGATGAGTAGTAAAAACGCATATACAGTATATATGGTAACTGACTAAGTGTACATGGAACTTTTAAGCGCTTTTAGACATATCTATTGTGGGATACAATCACATGCAGCTGCAACTGAGTGCAAAAGTTAGATGAAAAATGGTTAGATGAAAAATTTTGTAAAGTACCAGTTGCTAGGCGACACAAGGCCTTAGTAAAAAGCCGTGAGGAAATGGCCAGAAGATCCATTATCGAAATGGGATTGTTTGATAGGTTAACAGTTAAACACTTAAAAATCTGAGTGGTTGTGCAAGTCAAAGCTGCAACCTCTTCTTGCAACAAAAGCTAAGATTGAAATGAAGCAAGTATCTGGCATTTTGTGAAATTATTTAGATAAATGAGGAGGGAGTGGATTGGGACCAAAACAATAGCCCTGGAATTTGTTCCCATAGCCTTATACATCTTTTGGCCAAAAGAAAATGCTAAAGTACCTCAGCACTTTTTACGACCTGATGGTGACACTATTGCATAGTTTTCCCTCTGCTAGAGCCTGCAGTAGATCTCTATTTGATTCATCTGTATTAATGTAGGTATCACATGCTTTTATAGAAGCAATCAAATGATCATCAATGATCAGGCCATTTATGTACACTTTGTAAATATAGTATTGTGCAAAATGTCTGGAGCCACCCCTCATTTCTTCATATTGTGCTTCCAAAGAACCAGACTTTCTTGTATTTTTTACAAGAAATAGTTCTCCAGGCTTCTGGAAGGACTTTTTGTTCGTCTTTTTTGGCAAGTTTTGAGATGATCAGGCTGCTGATTAGTACAGTATACTGGTGATGCTGAATGCTAAGTGGTCCAAACATAAAAGAGGGGAAATGAGGTTAAACAACGTACATAAAAGACAAATTTTTAAATATTATCTTTAGACACTTTGCAGCCTGTCACAGTAAAACATCTGTTCCCAATTCGTTCATTTAATCTGCATCATTTTATTTAACCTAAAATGAGGAAATGAGGGGTGGCTCAAGAGTTTTGTACAGCAGTGCATATACAATTAAGCATTGACTGAATTGAGTGATAATCATTTCTGTACCCTAGCTCTTTCATTGAAAAATGCTAGAAACATTGTAAAGCAGACACTTAAGTGTTATATATCAGCACAATATGTTCTCGCTCTCTGCAGTATAAGTGTCACTGTGTCAAAGTTTCAACACTTAGAAATATAATCTAGACAGATAATATTTAGCATGAGTTTTCACTGCACTACAAAAAAAAAACATCACTCCAGGCACTAATTCATAAAATTTAGCTTCATCTCTCACCAGGCAGTAAGTTTTTACTTTTTATGATCAATACAAAGACAGCAGTGGGATTGTACAAATTACAAAGTTTGCTTAATTACTTAGTTTGCTTTCTGAGCCATGTAATTGGGCATTGCTTTTCATTCTTGCTCTTCCTATCATCACAATCAGCAGCAACCAATTTGTAAATAAAAAAGTTGATTATTTGTTGAACAGTTTGCTACATTTACAAGCACAGCTTTTTTTTTTTTCTTTTCTTTTCTCACACTCTGCCTGTGCCTGTTTGTTTCTACACTTCCTGCCAAAAAATGTTGCACACTCATATTTTTTTGGACATTCTTCAGCTTTGATTACAGTATGTAGTAAACAACATTCATCATCGCAGTGTTTCAGCATCTTTAAGCAATGTCACAACATTTATTTCATCCAGGGTTGCATTAGTCTTTGGCATAGATCTTGCGTTTATGATCGGGGAGACGAACCACTCCATAAAATCTCTGACACATCCCAAAGACTATCAGTCAAGTTAAGGACAAGACTGTGTGGTTAACAGTTCAAGTGTTAAAATGATTGCACATTGTTGTCCTGGAATATGCCATCAGGGAAGAAAAAAAAGTCAGCTGCCTAAAGAAAAAAAAAAAAGTTTTTTTTTTTTGCCCAGATCATAACACCAGAGGATTATACAGTGGGCCTTATGCACAATGAGTGCATCACTTCACACGCATCCATTTGTACCCTAAATGCTCATAGATGTTTCCATTTTTTTTAAACCACATTTCTTTTCTGAATTTGAATGTTTCAGCTTTATCCTAGCAGGTTTCTATAATTCATTGGACAGTTCTTAACCCAGTTTTGATCATTTAAACAATCTCATAAGTTGTTTTCTTTGATTTAGTTGTTTAATACTTTATGCTGGGCAATAATTTGACCATCATTCTTTTTCCACAACCATGGGATTGTCTTCTGACATGGTTGTTTAAGAAATTAAAAGCTACTTACTGCATCAGTTAGGGTTAAAGGAATTGTTTCCAGCTCAAACATATTAATCACTGCAGTAATTACCCAATTAAAGGCTCTTAAATATTCTCTTATTATTAAATTAAAGTGGCAACTTTTTTTAGGCTGGGAATTAAATATCTGTGCATGAAATTAATATTTGAAATGCAGAGGAAAATGACTGCCACTGACTGCGAAAATTTCAGAACCCCTGATGGAGAGTTTGCCATGATCTACAAGGTCTATCTCTGAAAATGTTTCAGCTTTTATGGACTTTGATATGTGAGTCCTTTATTTTCTCTGCAATAATACATCTCCTTTTTCGTTAGACACAATTCCTTCCGTCGCCATCTCCGACGGCAGATGAATGTCACCAGTGTGGACTTCCCCATGGACACTCTGCCAGTGAGACAGTCCTCAGCAGTGAGCATTGGGCGCATAAAGCCAGAACTCTACAAGCAGAAGTCGGTGGACTCGGAGGAAGGGAACAAGGAGCCGGTGGAGACATGTGGCAAGCTTAGCTTTGCACTGAAATATAACTACGAGGAGCAGGCTTTAGTTGTGCGTATCCTTAAAGCCCTGGACCTGCCGGCCAAAGACTTCACAGGTACCTCTGACCCCTATGTAAAGATCTACTTGCTCCCTGAGCGTAAAAAGAAGTTCCAGACACGGGTTCATCGAAAGACACTCAACCCCACCTTTGACGAGATGTTCTGTTTCCCGGTGGAGTACGATCAGCTGTGTAACCGCAAGTTGCACTTCAGCGTCTACGATTTTGACCGTTTCACAAGTCATGACATGATTGGCGAGGTAGTGGTGGACAACTTGTTTGAACTCTCAGACCTGTCACGTGAGGCTGTGGTCTGGAAGGACATTCTCGCATCCACCACAGTGAGTATGGTGTTTTTTTAAAAGTTTAAAACAAAATCAACCCTGATTGTATTTTAAAATTAAGACTAAAGAATAATTAATTTAATCCATGATTCAATTTCCTGGAAAGCTACTGTCGTTGGTACATGCACCAATGTACAGCAGGAAGAGGAGAACGGGGTATTTCATTAAAGTGAATTGGTCTGTTATGCAAAGCCAGGTGTGAAAGAGGGCTCAGCTCAAAACTGACTCACCTTTCCGGACACCCACACACCTAATCCAAAGAGAGATGAAATTAGCTCCCTGCTATGCCCTGGGAAACTACAGACATCACACATGACTAACGCTGCTGACTTTTGAATTGTCCATGTCCTAGCATCCCACAGCACTGGAGACATGCTTCAAGAAGAAGGCAGCCATGACTTGTTTTCCTTCCATGTCAGCCGTTGGATTTGTTCTATTGTCTGTTTGGCTTCTTCATCCCACTCAAAATGACGCCTCAGCAGATCTCTCAGTTTATATAACAACTTCAGTCATGCAGAGTCACAAGTTTCCTTGACAAATGTAGTTCTTTTTTTCACACTGAAGTCTTCCATGCTGTGAAGTCTTTTCATCTTAGAGTGACTGCTTTCCCTGAATTTGGCCACAGCTTTGCTGAAATCTCAAATCTGATTGGTCAGAAAGTGTTGATTAATTTTCAGCACTAACGATAGTACCGGATGTACTCCAGTTTTACAATAACGTGCTATACATGATATTTTCTAAAGTAATCCATTACAGAATAAGGCTTATAATAAATAGATTTAAAACTTCATCATTGATAAGGTAAAGATTTCTGTAAGGAAATGTATGTATGGTCCACAACCATCGATCGATTTGAAATATAGATAAATGGATGGATAGATGGATAGATTTACATTATTGATTCCAGATATCCAGCATCTATGGAGACAGTAACACCAGAACAGATGTGAGTGCACATTGTATATCTTACATATAGTCAGTAGACACCGGGTAATGTGATGTAAAAATACAATTTTAATCATTAGTAAGTAGCAATAAAATGTAGCTGTCAAAGGTTAAAAGTATTAGGTGTCTTTTTTTTTTTTTTTTTTTTCCCCCCCTAAGTAAATACAAAATAGCATTCAGGATTGGCCTGATATTGCAGAATCATCTTCTTGATTCATGCATCACAATACCCTGAGACTTTCAGAAATAAAACCTGCATCCTTTACCTGTATCCTTACTTCTATACAAATAAGAGGGAATATGCATATCAACAAAGGCATTAGCCAGTGAATAGCTTATTCTATTTTTATTTTCTTGAATGCAAGTGACTCTCAAAAAGATCTTTATACCCCCCTCTGTCAACAACAGTGTGCTTGTTTACAGTCTGGTACTGAAATCAAAAACAAGATGCATGTTATAGAATAATAAGATAAACAGAAATAGAAAAAAAAAATTCTCATTATAAAATATTCATAAAATATTAACGCAAATGCAACTAATATAAAGGTGGCAGGATCCTGTCACAGTTAACTCTATGGGAAACAAATGTGTTGAGTGTGTCCACTTACCCTGCTGCAAAGCTCAAGTGGATATACAGGGATATACAGTACAGGTAGTCCCCAACTTACAAACATTCGAGTAACGAATTTCTGCAGATATGCAGATATGCAGAAATAACGCACCGCGGTTTTACTTCAGGTTTAATCACGGCACCCTAGGAACCCTAGCTCATGTGTATTGTACAAAAATAGACACTGCAATGGACCAGATACCGATATTTACAATGTTATACAATATTTTCAGTGTGTAAGAGTCTGGTATATTGTATGTGTGTGTACGCATATGGGGGTGTGGGAGAAATGAGTCGACCTCACCAGATTCAATGAATCAGTCCGGGAGCATGATGATATAAAATGGCTGTCCTGTAAAGCAGTAATGATGGTGAAAAATCCTCAATAAAACAGAGTTCAAAGTCCTGTACAGTGGAAAACAGCTCTGAGGTATTTTTCCAAAAATACTATTTTTTTGGAAAAAGGAAGCAAGTTGATGATTTGATGTATATCATTTTTTTTTGGCTTTTTTTTTTTTTTTCCTGCTAAAAGATCTGACTCTCTGTGGTGACTCACACACACACTGAGCCATAATCTCCACTCTGGAAAGTTTGACACATCAGTCGCCGCAGGATTGATAAATGCTGATTGTTGTGTCCGCACATTTCATTTCATCTCCTCATTGTTGCTTAAATGCCTTCCAGTTTGTCAGTCTGTATATAATTTTCTTGACATTGCTGTGAATTATTGTCATGTTTTGATGGGTTGATGTGTTATTTCTGTGAATTTCATTCTCCATTACTTTTTTTGTCAGTTTTTTAAAAAACATTAGTCATAAAAAGCATTAATATCCCAAAGAATTTAAAGAAATGATAGTCTTCCCAAGCTGTGATGTGGTGGTGAAGGTCTCTAAGACAGCTTAATCTTAGACTTTATATTGTATTTTTCATTATGGTTACATATTGCATCAGTACATGCAAAAACTAAAGTGTAAGATTGCAGTTTGGATCATTTTTATTGTCTATTATAAGGTACAGCCCATGCAAGATCGGAACATTGTAATACATCAGCTATCATCTTTACTGTATTATTAGTCAGTATCCAGTATTGTAAAAAAAAAAAAGAAAGCTTTTGTGATGGTCCAGAGACAATGCTAATGCTTAGAGCTTGTGGAGAGATTCTGGTTACTTGGATCCCCCAGAATAGACCCTGCCATTGATTGCACCCTTGTGCAGTCACACTTCCACATCACATTCTAACCCTTCATTTCATCCCCGGTTGACGCCATTGGTTTAATTCGGGTACCGCATGTCGCGGCACACACATCAGACAGTAGAATGATGGCTAACATTACATAAAAGGGGTAACGGCTTACAGTAGTGGTCCTTCAGTAAGCTCAGTTTTATTTGTATAATGCTTTTAACAATAGACACTACCATAAAGTCAGAATTTATACCCATAATGAACAAGCTAGGATTGATTCTGGCAAGAAAAAACATTTCCTTGAGACAACAAGTATTAATCTTAAAATTGAGGGGAAGAACCATTTGATTTGTCACACAATAGCCAACTGGGGGAGATAAACACATACTGTGTACGCACATGATGTCATCTGAGTGTAGTATATTCAAAGAAAATGTACGTAAGGTATTTTAAGTGTTGATCCAAATGCCCTGAATAAACACGTACAGTACATCAAAGAACAAGTGCCTTTTAAAGAGAAACCTGGGACATTTAAGGAAGGTCTAGGGAAAAAGTAAGGAGACACTAATAAAAACCTAACATGATGAAACCTTAAGAAATCAGATTCAAAAACAACCCATGCTCTTCTACAGTACGTGACATGAGATAATGGAATATTATTTATCTAGAATTCTATACTAGAAAGGCCAACGATGCTAATTGCATTGAAAGGATGTCCTGTTCAAGTGTAGGTGAATGGATCGTGGGATAAGCACTGGATTACAGCAGCAATTAGCAGGCCCATAGTTAATTAGGATAAAGAAATTAAGAAGTCAAGAGTTACTCCTTGTTATAATAAATGGTGATTATGAAGATAAGTGATCATCATGAGCCGACGTGAAACATGACATTTTATATATATATATATATATATATATATAGGCATTTTAAATAAGAAAGATTTCTGATAAATCTCACAAAAAAAGATTCAAAAACATGACTGCAAATAATAATTCAGACTGACTGCAAGTTTAATAACCGTAATGCTGCTGCAATTCTAATAATAGTATGGTTTAATGGAGCATTCAGGTCAAGTAATACTCAGTGTACAAGTGGTACACAGTGGACTGTAGTTTCTAAGAACCTATTAGGACCATGTAAACAATTACATGCAAGGACATTTTGCACCACTCCTGTCATTTTGTAATACTCTTACCTGTAACAAGGACAGTTTATGACACTCTTGTCAAGGATAATGTGTAACACTGTAGTCAAGGACCATTTACAAAATGTCGTGTTGCAGCAGGACAACTGCGTAGTTTCAGCATTTGTAGTGTTTCTACTGTAGATCATTTAAAACCATCCATCTGAAACAGTGGCAGCGCAGCATTCCAAATATTTCCAAAAAGAATTGTTCAAACATTTAAAAACTTTAGTACTGATTTGAATATTAAACGTAACCACATGGGTACTGGAAATAGCCCTAACAGGAAAGACTTTCCATGTGGATGAGTCAGAGAGGACATACAATCAGCAAACAGTGACCACTGTTTCCTGTATTACTGTTGGATTATGAGTAATCACATTGATTATTCATACAACACAATCAATAATCTCGCAGTTTCAGTTAATTCTGTCATGTAAATTAGTGCAACAAACACATAAAGGAAATAGACTGATAGCACAAGTGTTTCAAGTCATTATATTTTTACTGTCAAGGTATTTAAGTAATTAGGCTGAACATGGTAATGTTTTCTTAATTTCTTATTGTTTCGTTGAGATATAATTAAAAACTAATTAAGTAAACCTTAAATGCGCTACCAAAATGGTTCAAGGAAAAGGTTACTTACTTTCTATGGTTTTATTGTGCTTATTATACATACACCATGTAATGTACTCATTAATGAAAAGTGGGCTAATGACTTGTTGACACAATGTTAACAAAATGTTTGAGCATAATTTTAATTATGTGTAGGTAATGATCTATTATGGCAGTGCACAAGTTTATAATAATTTAAAGTAAATATACAGTACATTTATTAAAGAATCAAGATGTGATTTCTTGTAATATACTGTAGATACAAGAAATATACTCTAGTAAGTACATTAGAAATAGCAATTTTCTCAAAAGAAGACTTAAATAGACTCTCTTAATGATTATTATTTTTAATTAATTTTTTTATTATGTTGATGAGCAAACAGTAGTCTGTCTTCATTTATTAAATAAATACAATTATTTGAAGTGTCAATCAGTGGTTTATATTCATCGTATATTTAATATGTGATAATATGCAAAGTAAATGTTTAGAAATGAGCTTTCATGAACTATAAAGCCTATTGTGAACCTCAGTGATGTGTAATGTAATGTGTATGCTTTTATATAGGAGAGTGTGGATTTAGGGGAAATTATGTACTCCCTCTGCTACCTTCCCACGGCTGGCCGCATGACTCTGACTGTCATCAAGTGCCGAAATTTGAAAGCCATGGACATCACTGGCTCCTCTGGTGGGTGCAGATTCATGCACACCTGGAATAAATAACATTTCCATATACGTATAATTTAGGGTGAACAAAACCTAGATGTTGTCTGCTAAAATGTTGTGTAAAGTTTGAATTCCGACACGAGTGTTTGCTTCCTCAGACCCGTATGTTAAAGTGTCCCTGATCTGTGATGGTAGAAGGCTGAAGAAACGGAAAACCACCACTAAAAAGAGCACACTCAACCCTGTGTACAATGAGGCCATCATCTTTGACATCCCTCCGGAAAACGTGGAGCAGGTCAGCCTGTCGATTATGGTGATGGATTATGACCGGTAAGTGGTGTCTTCTTATGAATCATTTTAACCATGCATCAGTTTTCAACGAGTTGCAATGCCATAGCTAGTGACAATAATTGGAATTGATCTATGACAGATTTATTGGCAACCTTCATCAAAATTATTGATAGAGTGTAGCTGTGAAGCTGTATACTCTGCATCAAGTATCAATAGTAAGTCAGTAGTGCTATTTTTCTCACCAGAGTTGGACACAATGAGGTGATCGGTGTGTGTCGGACAGGCCCTGATGCTGAGGGTCTGGGTCGAGACCACTGGAACGAGATGTTGGCCTACCCACGCAAGCCCATCACCCACTGGCATGCCCTGTGTGAGGTAGGGAGAGGATACCATCTTTTCATCTACTTACTTGTACTGTACCATCTTTTCAGGGTCTGACATGGCTACCATACCAAAAATGTAGAAAAATCTAATTATAAGTCATTAAAAGTGGTCTGCATTAAGCAAAAAAAAACAAAAAACAGTCAAGGATATTGCTGAAACTAATGGACTTGGGTTACAACACAACTGTACAACACATTATTAAAACCTTGAAGGTTGCTGGTGAACCATAAAATGACAACAGAAATGTGCATTTTCACATGTACCGGATCTGGAGTTAATAGCTGTGTGGCCATAAGAATTTTTTTTAGTGCAAAAAACAGCTTCACCTTTTAGAAAAGCATGAAGATTAGGTGTATTTTACATGCCAGAGTAAGAAGGAAAGCGCATGAAACGATGCACCCATCATGCATACAGTAGTGCCCACTGTATAAGCCTCTGGAGGCAGTTGTATGAGCTTCAGTTGGTCAGGTCTAGGCTCAGCAATGCTATGTGGCAATGAAATGAAGTCAACTGATGACCTGAATGTACTGAATGACCAGGTTATCACATCTATGGACTTTTCTTCCCTGATGGCACAGGCATGTTCAAGGATGAAAATGGCAAGTTTTAGCAGGCATAAATTGTGAAAGGGTGGTTCTAGGAACATGAAGAATCATTTTCACACATGGACTGGTCACCATCCAGTCTTGACCTTAACCATATTAAAAGTCTTTAATTTATTAACATAATCATAAACATGTTGTTTTGAAGTTAAGTTTATATAATGAATAAAAGAAATGACTATCTGAAGTCTGGAACCCATTGACATCACCATCCCAGTCTCCTTGAGCTGCATTGTCTTGCCTTTACTTCAGCGTCCCTCAGCTGCTGTTTTTGTTTGATGGGTCGGCTCATTACCCATCACTTTTGTTCAGTATATGTCTATACACTTCATTAATAATTCATTTTGCTACTTCAGTCAGCATCCACATCATCAATAACCACAGTGACCAGGTTCCATTGGCACCATGTTAGATGATGTGGTATGCTTTGGTTGAAGAGCCCTTTCATTCTTTCTCCCTATACTTCTCTTCCCATCGTTTTCGTTCAAGTTGATTTTAAATGTAATCTTCCTACAGAAAAGTCTGATCTGGTGTCTTCCTATTTTCTTCTACAGTGGCCAGGAAGAGGATCCAGTTTTGAAAGCCAGGGTTCTTGCCCGTCCCCAAAAGCTCCACAGACTCCATAACCTCAACCTCAACGAGATCCTGAATGTCCAAAATTGTTTCTACTTAGTAGCCATGTTTTTGGTTTGCCAGATATCTCTCTCTTTTTTTTTTTTTTTTTTTTCTCGTTGTAGCTTGTAAAATGACTTTATTTTCCCTGGGGATAAAATGCAGTGCAAGTAGTCCATGTACACACAGCTAATGTGACTCTATTACCTCTAGAACTTGTGCTGAAAGCAAGCGGGTTAAAAGCAATGGGTAATGCAACAAGTTTATTGATTGCTTAAGAGATGGAATGTGATGATTGACAGTACATAATGATAGTACATTAGTGACATATCATTTGATAGCTTTTAAAATTTTGTCTTTTGCATAATATAAAAAACTGATGAAAATATTTGATGTTTTAAATATTTATTTTTTTAAATGACTACCATAGTGGTACCATGCACATTTTAAATCTAACCTTATTCTTTGTGTGATTGGAAGTTATAACAGCAGTGTTGAGCCCTGAGTAGTCACCCGACTGATGTAGATGTCAACACATATGGTAAAAATGTATGCAAATGTTTAATACTCTGGCTTTATTGTAACATATATATATATATATATATATATATATATATACAGTATTTATTACTCTTGTAAAGTGAATAATAATTTTATTTATGTTTTCCAACTTTCCATTTAGTATAATTAGTAATCACATGATTAAAATGACACTGGACATTAATGCTTGTTTTCAAAATACTGTATAGCATATAATGAACTGAAAAATTGGTCATTTTAGTGCTTTAGAAACATTGCATTCTTCAATTCTGAAGTTTGTCTTGAATTTTGAAGACGCACAAACCATTTTATCCAACAAATATAGAAAAAATATAAATTATTAATTTTGATCTGCAATTTCCTGAATTGGGGAAAGACCTCAGGCTTACGAAAGCAATCCAGGGTATTGGTGCTTCTACAATCTGACAAGAATCAGAGAACCCAGCAAGCCATATGTCCGATTAGAACCTGAAAAAATATGTGAGAAGAGATCTTTCTTTAGTTTAGGGAAATGAATGAGAATTTTAGGAAACAGTTTGCAGCATGGAGGAATGGTGATCTGTCAACCTCATGATGCATTCATTGCAGTACAGATTTTGCAAAAGTGGAATTCACAGTAGCAGATAATGTAGCTTAAGGATTTATTTTGGTAAGTCATCAAATGCACAACATAGTAAATTATCAAAAAGTTCATTTACTAAAAAAAAAATGAATTCCTTTCTAACAATCTTTTTCATTCCTTCATGTCTCCTGTATATCAATGAATATGCATTGATGCACATAAGCATAAGGCAGAGAATGCTTTTTGCATCTGTAGAAGTGTTTAAAGGCCCATTACTAAGGTGTGTTCTAAGTTATTACATGCTTTTTAACTAATCGAATTAAAATGTGGTAGAATTAAAACCGGTTTTGTCAGCATTGACAAAATAAACGATTCAGTTTCTTCATACACAAATTTGTATCAGCAATAATGTATTTTTAAATACAAAAAATATAATGTTCCATTTTAATAGTGAAATAAAAAAAATCAACATTCTTGATAATGAGCTCATTTTGAGATGTTTACATATGATGAAATGGTGCATCCCAGGGAATTATTTTATTTAAATAAAGTGGTAAAACAAACGTTCATATGTATTTAAATAAGTTACATTGAACTCCATAAATTATGGTATATGGAGTTAATAGCAAAATGTAGCTCAGATTGACTTTATTTATTTATTTTATTATTATTATTATTTTTTTTTAATAACTTGTTTTTAATTGAATAAAAAACAGGCATATGGAAGAAATCAGAATGCTTAGAAATTTAGTTTTTCCCAGTGGGTTGCTCAAAAACAGCTGATGCATCATTAAAACTAGAACACCTTGTGATTATGCAAATTAGTCTCATTAATTAAATTTATATGCACAATCGTGGACCAAAAGTGTAATCCAGAATTTATATTATAATTTTCTGTTCCCATTTACGTTATTTAATGTTACCATAGCAATGTAACATTCCTAGTGTCAATTAATTACATGTAGACTTTGAAATCATCTCACGCAACTGGCTACTGAAAGTGCTTTAAGTGTTTGCAGAAGTAATGCTATGAACATGGCAAATATCTAAAGGCTGTGTACTGTTATCTTTACTTTGCGCAGAAGGACTATGTTTATGCCCCAGTAAATCACAAGTAATAGATTCTTGTAGCATGTTGACACCTGTCTCTCTATCTCCTTGATGATAATAGAACTTTTACATATGGATTCCTGAATTTTGGAGTTGTCTTTGTATTTGCACATATCCACCGTTTCAGTGCCAATGTGCATAAATACTTGAGCATAAATACTTGAGGTTCTTGGTTATGTAAAAGTGCATTTCTATGGATTGTTTGGTGATAATTTATATGATAAGGTTACATAATTTTATCTTATATAAATATAAACTTATATAACTTTATCTTATATGATCTTATATAACTTTATATATGATTTAAATCTATTGTGAAAAGTTACACATGCTGAAAGTGCTATTCTTTCAACCCTTGAATAGTTACAATGCAGTGCTTTTTGTCTTACTTGTTTCTGGTAATGAAGAAGTGTTCACTACCTGTTGTCATGAAATGTACAGTTTTGTGAGAACTTTTGTATTTATTCAGTTAAAACTGAATATTGTAATTTACCGTATCTGTTTCTTATGTACTTTAACTAAATAAATGCTGTTTGTCAAACTGCAAGTCATGCCTTTTCCTTGATGGAAATATTAAGTCATTACGCAGCCCAGGAGGCAAGTGGACACTTGTGAACAAAAATGGCCCATAACTATATGGATATTAGTGTGCTCTCCATATCTTTCCCTGATGAAGTTGATGTTGATGTAGCATCTTGTGTTGGACTGTCAAAACAGTTACAAAGTCATTGCTGAATGGTTTAGCTATAAAGTGCAGTGTTCACTCATCATATTACAAGTAAATATATTACTGTACCCGAGTCTTTATTTCCTTTTTCTCTTTAACTCCACAATACACACCCAATATTTTCCAGCCAGTTACTACCCATTAGCTAGCCCATTGATAACAACTATCAATCAGGTTGGGTGGTGCTATCAAGTGCTTCCTCCAAAACACGCAAAGGCAACCTCTATTTAAATTTTTTTTTAATTTACACGTCTGCAATTGGATATTGCCATTGTGATTGACAGTAGATCCAGTAAAGAGCCAGTAATGCAATCCCCCTACCCAGAAAACCTGACCTACTTTGTGAAGCAGGTGCTTAACAACATTCAGGTGTATTGCATGATGTGGAATGCAAAATGTTTAAAACATACGCACCTACCTGCCATGAATTTAAAAAAATTTTATCCGCTTGGTCTGCACCCAGGCTAAAGATAAAAAAAAGCAACATAAACTCATATGGTGGATGATGTTGCAAATTTCTTACACTGTCTACAGATGTCTATTGACTTATGGTACATTAGCTTATAAAAACCATGTAGCCTGCATTACTCAGGTTAATTGCCCAAAAGCTCCAAAATGCTAGTGATGGCTAATTTGTTTTCTAACGATTGTAAACTGCTACTGGAGAATATAATTCTCTGGTGAATTAACTCCAGACAGAGTAATCATACAAGCGGTAGGAGACAATTTCAGACATTTTCCCCCAAGCCTATTTTATTTATTTATTTTTTTACTCTGTCTGAAGCCATAGCCTTGTTAATTTAGTGGTGTTTCTAGAGCATTTGCCACCCCAAAGAGAATGTGGTACCACAGATATTCACTGAAGTTCATGCATTTTCCTCAAGACGTGTTAGTTTATGAAGAAAAAGAATTGTGTTGTATACCTCTGATGACTACAAAGGAAGGCTTCAAAAGATACGGTGCCCATGGGATGGCCTTGATCAGGTTGTCTTTGTAGGTGGATATCAAAATAACCTTCTGAGGCTGAGACATAGGACTGACAGCTTCATTCATAGCAGTCAAAAGGCTAAGATCTGCAGCTCTGATTGCCCCGTGTCCCAGAAATGACTTATTAGAGGTGCTGTGGATTACAGTTAGACACCAAATAGGTACACTCTGGATGGAGTGGCGGTCTGCTGCACACACACACACACTATGGGTACTATGGGCAATTGGAAAAAGCAGTTAGACTACTCTGCACAACGTTGGAAACACCAGAGAGCCAGGAGGAAACACACCAACCTGGCCAGAGTGGGATGGATTTTCATGCCCAGGACCAGCCCACATCTTTCCGTTGTACAATTGCTCGCTATTGCCCTGTTGATTATCTAACAAAATATCAAATAGCAGGCAAAATGAAAAGTCAATATATTTCACTTTTCTATATAAAATACAACAGTTCATCGTAACCTTTATAAGTTTTGGTTTACACACAAGATAACTGGAAATGGCTTAGCCTTATAGCATCAATACCCACCTAAGCAGTGCACCATTTTCTGCAACTTTGTTAGTTACTGTGTAATTGTAGACTCTCAGAAGACATGCAGATTCGGTTAACTGGTCTTCTCAAATTGCCCCTGTGTGTGTGTATGTGTGTGCCTTGAAATGGATTGGTACTCTGTCCAGGCTGTACCCCACCTCATGCCCTTAGTCTCCTGGGATAGGCTCCAGGCCCCCCGCGACCCAGAATACAGGATAAAGCAGTATAGACAATGAGTGAGTGAGTGAGAAAGTAATTTTACATAAAAACAATTAGTTTTACACATATGGCATGTAGTCCTATTTTTCAGATTAAATCTATGTACATAGCATGGTAAATACATCACTTTTTATTATTATTATTATTATTATTATTATTAATATTACACACTCACACACTCATCATCTATACTGATTTATCCTGTATTCAGGGTCGCTGGGGGCATGCAGCCTATCCCAGGAGACTTAAGGCTTGAGGCGGGGTACACTTTGGATGGGGCCCCAAACCATCACAAGGCACACACTCCCGGACCCTAGAGAAGCAGGGCGACCGTGCTAACCACTAAGCCACTAATTTGTGTGTGTAGGTGAGAGAGATCTGATATTACTCAAACATCTGAATGTGAACTGTATGTGATTGTTCCATAAAAGGTTCATTTATGCAGCATTCTTCATACCTGTAGATAATTATATGAATATCAGGGTGACTTTAACAGTTACAGACACTATGCAGTCTCTCTCATGTAGATTAAAAGCAACAATAGGCACTGTGAGCTCATGCATACAGAAGACAGCTCTTGGCAAGAGGAAATGCCCAAACACCTTTAGAAATTATGGGGATTTTAACTACCATTGGGAGAAACCAGCATTCCAGGAATGACAGCAAAATGCCTCAGATAACAAAAAAAAGTAACAGCTGGCAGGCAACAGGATACTAGTGGGTTGTGATAATTTACACAAATGCAGCAAGTCATCTTCAAAAAAAAAAAAAAGGAAAACAAGAAAGGAAAAAGAAAACATCAACAACAAAAACAGGCTAAACTCAAGACGTAGGAAATTTTCCTGTTAGTGTAAAAATGTCTTACAGGTTGTGTGATTTCATGGAATGAATGTTAAGAATCTGTGTGGGTTTCCATAAGTCCTCTATAGGTTTCCTCCTACTTCCTAAAACTGTGCCACTACAGAATTTGGGTTGGCTAGGATAAATTACCCCAAGGTGTATATTAGTGCCTGGCAACCTGTAATTGACTAGTAACCCATACAGGAAGTATTCCCACGCCATGTCTAATGTTTCCAGGATAGGATTCAGACCTACTGTACAGTGACCTTGACCAGGATAAAGCAGTGGTTTAATTTAAGTAAGTAAATAAGAGAGCATGTACAAAAGTGCCAAATTCCCACAGCAATGTGAGAATTTAGAATTTATATATAAAAAAAATAAAACATTTTATCTTTTATCAACACTACAGCTTTTTTGTCACTTGCCTTGTAGTAACAACAACCATCACTAATAATCAGTTTATTTGTTAACCTGCCATACCCATCCCTTTGAAAGAGCAGTTCCCATAGCAAAAAAGACTGTTAGAATGCATTAATATCATTTTTAGAAAATAGATAGCATCTAAGTCTGCATCTGGCCTCGCTAATTAAAACTGGAGGGGCTACACCAGTTGTTGGTGGGCTTTTGATATCCTGAGGGGTGGCGCCTGCAATGCCAAGACATGTCATCATGTTCATCATGTCACTTTAATTACAAAACTGTCACTCAGAACAAAAAAAGCAAGGAGCATATAGCCTGAGCGTTTTCCTGTGGTTACTCACGCTGAATTCTAACTAACGTATAGGCTCAGAGTCAACACGTCAGGATAACATTCGGATTTAAAGCATCTGGGAGACATTTTCCCCCCAAAGGGTTATAAAAAATATATCTTCATGGTAAGCACAAGTAGGTCAGGATTCAAGCAAGCTAAAAGCATGTTTGAGAGGAGATATATAATGGATCTATGCCATAATGGATCTAATAATGGAGTTTAGAGCAAAGTATAATTTTGATAGTTTTTAAAAAGTGGTCATACTGTATAAGTGCTTGTCAAGAGATTTTCTTTCATTACGAAAAGAATAGAGAGCCATGATTGCAAGAGGAATGCACAACTGAAACAAACAGAGACAAATACGGGATTTTGCCTTCTTTGTTAGAAGATGTTATAGGCCACATATCCAGACTCCCCATATTTCCATCATCAAAGCATTACTGCCCTCTGTAAAAACGCATTAGGTAGCAGAATTCAACAGGCTTGCTTTAAGACAGAATTGACAAACATATGAAAGCTTCTCTCGACAAGGCACCTCAGAAAATAACATTCAATTTGAGAAAATGATTGGCCGTTCATGTCTTAACAGCAAGCCTTAGGAGGTGAAAATTACCAGGTAAAAATGTAGTGATCGTGAGTGTGAGTCCAGTCAGGGCGGATCGTTTGTATGCACTACTGTGAAAAGAAATATAAGCTTTACCTTCGAATGTTTCAAAAGGACTGACCCTGGAGACTCCTTTTTTAAAAGCTTCTGCCTCCTCACAGGAACCTTTAACTGCCATAATAATAAGATGTTAGAATAAATGCATTAATATACAGTGATGACCAAAAGTATTGAGAAAAAAGTGAAATTCAATGTTCTTTTTATTAGATTAGCAAATATTTAAAATAATAACAACCAAGATAATAACAATAATTGGTGATTTTTTGCAATGATATTGCTATACAACAATCAATATTTAGTATGAAGTCCTTCATTCAAAACCTGCAGGATCCAGCTGGGCATAGAGTCAAAAAAAAAGATGTCTGCAGTACTCTGGTGGTACTTGATCATTTGGCCGACTTGATTGCTTCCTGAAGATCATGTTTGATTGCTTCCTGATGATCATGTCCACATTTGCCACAGAAGTTCGCAATTAACTTTGAGAACTTCCTGGTTTTAGCCATTTTGGGATAGAGGTGAACACCCTGGCTTCGGAAAGTAAAAGTCCTGGCAAAATGTTTATTCTATACCTTAACTATACATGTTGATTCTAATTATCATCACTCTTAAGTCTTATGAAAGGTCACAGTGTGTGTTTACCAAAGCATCCAACAGAAGTGCCCCTGGTTGAAACATATTGATATGAGTGGCCAGGAATAGGCATTTTGCCCCTTGGATTAGACTAAAAACAAAGGAAACATCATTAGGGCTCTCTTGGCTGATTTCATATGACACATGCTTCCTCACTTTCTGTCATTCACTCACAATCACACACGCACAGATAAACAAGGGCTTTGTGTGATAAGATTCAGAGTAAGATCACAATAATGTGTCCTTTAAATAATGAATAATATGAATTATGTTCTAATGATAAAATTAGAGTAAAAATTTGGAGAAATAATCACAACTACACATAGCCTCAAATCACACACAGTGTTAGATATTGGTCATAAATACAGTAAGTGTATGATTTGCCAAGGGTCAATGCAAAGTATAACCAATAATAGCTATATAGACACATTTAACTACATTTACTGTACATATAATATGAGCTCATAGTTTTGACAGAAAGTAAAACTCAGTTTTATGCCAGCAGAGCTCTGAGTGGTAAGTCCTCACTGTGATATTATTGTACATGAGACCAAGAAAGGTGGACTGACATACGCAGTGAATCATCAGAGCAAACAGTGGAGCGTGATAGTGAATTGCAGTAGTGATATCCGCAGAACAGGACAGACTAGGGAACATGAGGCATCTTGACACAAAAAAGTAAATAATGTTTCTCATACCAGTGCCGTCTGTTAGAACTCTCAATGGAGTTGTGGAAGTGTAAATTGTAACCTGTGTAGACTTTGAAAGTGTAATTATTCCTGTACACATGGCAGTTTGTAATTATTCCTGTACACAGTGTTTGAAACATTTTCATATTTCATGTCTGTTTGTTGAACTGTTCATGTTATAAACTCTCCCTCACTCAGTCATTCTGTCAGGGCACTAGGCATGGTACACCCTGGACGGGGTGACACTCCATCGCACACTCTCACACACTATGAGGGATATGAATATGCTAGTTAGCCTAATCTGCATGTCTTTGAACTGTTGGAGAAAACCAGGGTACCTTCAGGAAACTCACCATGCCCAGGAACAACAAGCAAACCCTCACACAGACCCGAAGACGGTACTCAAACCCTCGACCTTAGAAGTTAGACACATAGAGATTCTCTATTGGGTTTATGTTGGGCAAGTTTGTTGGCCAATGAGTCAAAATGGTGCCAGTTCAAGCGCTCAGTATACACCATGTAGCGTTAACCTCCCCCAAAGTCTGTCCGGGTTCTCTTTAACCAAGTTCAGCTGTCCCCACTGCGTCATCAGAATTCCTCTCAAGGTTTGGAGGTGTAGTTTTGTGAGAATATAATGCGGAGCCAAAACACCAAACCGGTGTGTGTGGTTTTTTTATGCTTTACATTGTATATTTGTGTCAAACGTGTCTAACTCATTTTGTCTGACTTACGAATGAATCCGATTTATGAACGTGCTCCCAGAATGAAACTTGTTTGTATATTACGTTACAATAAAATGAAGCCCATTGCAACTAGATTGTTCATGTTACTCCACTACAGTGCATTATCTTCAATTCAACTTAATTCAATGTACAGTGGAACCTCGGATTGCGAGTAACGCGGTTTGCGAGTGTTTTTAATAAAGAGTGTTTAGCAAAGATTTTTAATAAATTTTGACTTGGAAAACGAACAAGTCTTGGTTTACAAGTACCGAGTATCATCTATCACGCATGCGCTTCTTGTTTTGACGCCGTTTTCTGCTGACATTGTTATTGGGATTATTATTGTTTTTGTCACTTGTCACTCAAAAAGTTAACTCCCTGTTGATATATGATTGCCAAACACTCTTGAACCTTCGGCCTGCTGTGGAAAATTTAACACAGTTTGAGAATAATGAGCAAAATCACTTGCCCCCACTGTTATCGGGAATACCTGCTCACCTCTATCGCTGTGCAGTTCCAGGTCGCCGGAGAAAGCGCTCTTGTCGCCGAGGCAAACGCAGCGGTCATCAAGTGAAGATTAAGGCCTGCTTGGTGTGTTTTCCTGAGACCTTCCGATCGAGCCATGGAACTGATCAGGACCGTATTATGTCTCGGGGTTTCACGGACGCGGTACCCTGACTGATACCTGTGATTGGCTCAGGTGAATTTTCTCGATTGCATCGTAGCACTCCGCGTTTTTTGCCGGCTGCGAGGGGTGAATAGAGGGACTCTAAACAGAATGACCAAGATGGGCCTGGTAAATGTGAGGTCACTAACCAACAAAACTTTCATTCTAAAAAAGTTTATCACCTCACGTGGTTTGGACTTTCTTTTTATTAAGGAGACATGGCTGAGTGTTGGTGAGTACAGTGCCTTCTCTGAACTTCTCCCCTCATCATATGCCTATCTAAACTCCC
>JAQMYJ010000004.1:8345728-8356766 GCA_030014305.1 Clarias laeviceps | reverse complement strand
GCAAGAAGCTGATATTGCACGCTACTGGGAATAAGAATCACTAAATTCTGCACATTACATGCAATGAAACAAGATTCAGACTGTAAAATCTGGCAGTGACCGAGATGCTGAGCTTTGATCTTATTGTCCCTTTGATCAGAGTTTTGAAAGTGAGACTAACCTTGGTATTGCACAGGAAATAGCCACAGCACTCACTAAATACTGTAAACCTGCCGTGTCTGCCTTGTAGCTTGATATCTACTTTGGGGTAAGTGAATATCCTAACCACCTCCTTTTAAACACTAAAATCAATGGCAAGAAACATCACTGATCACCATGGGGCTTCATACAATTTGACTCGACAAAACTATGCGTACAGTGGTGTGTGAAGCTGATGGAGACATATCCCAGATGAGTTGCAGCTGTAATTTCAACTAGCAAGTATTCCAATATTTATGCAAAGCACATACAGTAATCTGCTGCAATCTGATTGCATCAGGCCCTTTATGATTGATGTTAAAATACCACTGCGCTCCTTTAAAATAGCACTGTGGTGTTGTTGGCTTTCAGTGCAGAAACATACTTAGAGCATTTTAGAGCTCTTAAAATACATAAGCATGCTATATATATTATATTTCCATAATCAGTGAAGAGAATTTCCACATGCACAGTGTGATGAGAACTCAGAGGATTGAGAATAAAACAGTTGTGTGGCCATAGGAAAACCACTGGTTAGTAAGGTTAAAGTAAAAGGCTTCATTTAGGTAAGGAGCATAAAGATTGGACTGTGGAGCAATAAAAAAGGTCATGTGGAGTTGAGATTGGCTTGCATCATGGTAAGAAGGGAGGTGCTCCCATCATGCATAGTGCCAACTGTTTAAGCCTCTGGAGACAGTGTTATGATTGAGGGTTGCTTCAGGTGGTCAGTATTTCAGCTGTTCATCAAAAGGACTTCTTTTCCTTTCACGGTGACATGAGCATACAATATTCCCAAACTCAAATTGTAAACGGTAAAGTGGTTCTTGGAAGATGAGGAATCATTTGCAAACATGAATTGACCACCAAATGCTTTAATCAAAGTTACAGTGTGTCTGATTTTCATTTTTGTCTGTGAAGTGTAGTAGTACAAGTTGTAATAATAATAATAATAATAATAATATTAAGAAGATAAACTGCAGTTATTGATTTTACTGAGTGCAACTTAATAGATTTGTATGTGACAGTCCTTAGTTTCCCCATTAATCAGAGTTCTTACAGACTGAAAGAGTGTTTCTATGAATGGACTGTTGAACGCCCACTCTCCACGAGTGAGTCACTGACTGAAGATGTGTGTGCTCCAAGTTAGTAGGAAACTGACGCCAGGAGCCGACTGTCACGCTACATAATCTCAGTGCAGTTTTCATTTACATCGGAAAAAAGCAGCTCATGTCCAAACATACACACACACATATTCCTACAGTATGTTTAACTGACGAAATATAAAATAGTGGTACTGCCTACAAGCTTATGTTTCTTTCAGCAGTAGACCAAGTTTTATGGTTGGTGTCTACTGTAGCAACGTACACCTGTAGATGCCCCTTACTGAACTTTGTGATTTTGCACTGTGTTTGAGGTCAGCCTATGGCTTGAAAAGTCGGAATTGGAGCATGATGGTGGATTTAGCTAGATTGATGCCCTATTGTTGAGGCTTAAGTTTCTTTATTCCCTTGTTTTTGTGCAGGTCCCTACTCAATTTGGTAAGCAGTGGAGTTAAGCCCACTAGTGCTGCGGGCAGAGCCAACCAATTCATCTTGGAGTGGAGGGAATTTGGACCGTTGATACGTTCTGTGATTGTGTACAAATCTCAAAAAGGGCTCCTGTATAAAGTCTAGCATGTATGAGTTTCTCACTCATTCTCTTATTCTCCATACCACTTATCCTGTAGAGGTCGAGGGAGACCTGGGACACTAAGCAGGGTACACCCCGGATGGGAGGCCAATCCATCACAGAGCACACAAGCACACACTTACACACTATGGACAATTTGGAAATGCCAATTAGTCTGCAATGCAAGTGTTTGCACAGGGAAACTGCAAACTCCACACACAGACCCAAAGGCAGGACTCCATCGACCCTTGAGATGTGGGGCCACAGTGCTAACCACTATGCCACCTGAATAAGGAGGAAAAAAAAAAAAAAGGCTAACAGTACAAGCCTGCAGGGGCAGTGTTATGATCTTGGGTTGCTTCAGTTGGCCATGTCTACTGTAGTTTCAGCAATGTTATGTGCCCAAAAAATGAGGTAAGTTGACAACCTGAATATATTGAATGACCAGGTTTTTGTAGTCAATGGATTTTATCTTCCCTGATGGCACGGACATATTCCAAGATGACAATGCTGGAAAAAGTAAGTTTAATTTCTCATGGTAATTTCCTAAGCAAATACATTTGTTGGTTTTTCTCAGTCTTTTTTAAGATCCTCTATGTCATCAGAATCTGGAAAAATTAACAAATTTGCCATTTTAACAGTGTAAAAAATAAAGAATTTTATATCCAAGAAAGGAAAACCGGTGAACTGGCAACAGGTTCATGGGTGGCCAAGACTCACTGATGCATGTAGGAAGTGAAGGCTGGCCCATGTA
Source organism: Clarias laeviceps (assembly GCA_030014305.1). Taxonomy (NCBI): domain Eukaryota; kingdom Metazoa; phylum Chordata; class Actinopteri; order Siluriformes; family Clariidae; genus Clarias; species Clarias laeviceps. Next base: position 8,354,167 of record JAQMYJ010000004.1, on the reverse strand, counting down.
GTCTGATCCAATAGAATAGCTAGTGTAGCTCAAATTGAGGAAAAAGGTAAATGCTGGTTCCCATAGAAAGGTGGCAAAACGGGGGACCTCCTTAATACTAGGTGCATGATCATAATGTTATTACTGATCGGTATAAACTTCTTATGTTATAGAGACAACTCTCTCACCCTCCCAAACTATTGACTGTGTTTAGATTCCTTCTTTTAAAATTCTCAGTATTACCAATAATAATTTTTTTTTTTTTATCTCATTTAGATGAAACATTTTTAAAACCTAATTTAGATTAGGTAAAGTAAGTTGTTTCAATACAAACTATAACACATTAGAAAGAGAGCATTAATGCAAACCTGCCTTGCTGTCTGAACGACTGTCAAGGCTACTACTGTTGAAAGTTATTTACCACCTACTGACCAGTCAGAGTGGAGAATTAAACAGAGCTTTGGCGTAATAGAAAGTATGAATGCTATAAGAGAATCATATAGAAGTAAAGAACACCATTTATGGAGATCATTTAAAATAAATCTTCAAAAGTCAATACCAGCCTAATTATGTCATTCTGATGACATGGATATGTATTATTATATGGTTTACATTAATATTCTAATATTTGCTCTGCCAAATCATCAGAAAATTCTTTAACTTGGACCGTAAGACACAACAATAAAAAATAGAAAAAGAAAAAAGAAAAAAAACACTTGTGGTAATGTGAAGAGTTACGGTGGTTGCGTATGGTGTCCTTGGCCTCCTGCAGTCTCTATGGAAACACCCATCAGCAGCAGCCGTCTCTGAAAACATATAATAGGTGCATGTTCGTTCCCACAGCGACCAGACGGCAGGAAAACACCAGCATCAATCACTGCTGTGATTCCTTGATTGCAACAGCAGACTGAAGCAACACTACAGATAATAAGCTTGGCTAGAGTTCCTGATCTTAATATGCTTGGGCATTCTCGGCAGTCTGAGATTTAATTTTAAATGAATTAAATGTTAAATGTGTGCTAGTTATCAGTGTTATGGACAACTGAGTGAAAAGCTGAAATCAGAGTCAGTACATAGACCAACTGGTGGCCAAGCAAATGCAGAGCATATCTATTATACAAAGGCTTTTTGTAAAGAAACAGGTCAGTCAAAAGTGTTTTACCCTCCAAATCGCAAAAGTAGTTTGTCAACAACGATATGTCTGGTGTCTGCTTTTACATCAGTGTGGGTAAGAAGAACATTTTTTATAATGTGCATTTCTTAATGCCAGAATCAATTTCAGATTAATAGTAATTTTTTTTTACTATTTTTTTTTTTTTTTCACTTTTGGCCAAACTGTTTATTTAAAGGAAGCCTTGTCAGCCATATCAATTAAAACCTATGGGGGTACTTTAGGGTTGTAAAATACAGTAAAATGCACTTTTTACACATGCTAATTGATGTTATGATGCTGACTATAGACATTACAGAAGGAAATACATTTAGTCAACGTCAGACCTGTAACAGATACATAAAATAAAAAAAACTTGATCAGATAAATAGAGCTATATATAAGAGGTTATACAGCTCCATCTAGTGGTAAAATGTGTTTGTGTTACAGGCAAAAAGGAACATGATGCAGCCTTTTTATTTGTAAATGATACATTGATGATATTAAAAATATAATAATTAAAGTCAGTCACAGTTCACTAAACATTGGAGACATTTTCTGCAGATTTGCTATATACATTATAAAAAGTCACCACCTGGATTTAACTTATTTAACTTTTACTTTGGATAATTACTGCAGTGATTAATATGGTCCAACTGGCATAAAAGTTATTTAACCCTTAACTGATGCACTGAGTAGCTTCTCATTTCTTAAAGTCACATCCTGTGGTCATGGCAAAAATGTTACTCTGGTTCAGAAGGGTCAAATTACTGCATCAAGCAAAGAAAACAACTAAGGAGATTGCTGAAACTACCAAGATTAAGTTAAGAATTGAAAAAAAAAAAACATTAGTAAAACCTGGAAGAATAGTGCTGAACCATCACCTTCGAGGAAGAAATGTGGTTGGAAAAAACTTTTGGTGAAATCAAATTGTTAAAAATATAGAAAAAAATTATACAAACACAGTAGAACTCACAGCAATGATTAGTAGTGAAAGTAAGAGCATTTCCACACACACAATGCGTAGAGAACAAGGGATTTGGAATAAACAGCTGTGTAGCCTTGAGAAACCTTTTATCTCTGAGGGGAAAAAGCTTCAGTTTGCAAGCAAGCATAAACAATATACTATGGAGATGTGTTCCAGAGTGATGGGTGCATCAGAGTAAGAAGAAAGGCAAAGACTACAGTACAAGCCTGTAGGGGAGGCCTTGAATATACTGTATATTCAATCATTGAATATACAGTATATCGAATACCGAAGGTTTTTCCCATTAATGTTTTTTTATCTTCCCTGATGGCACAGGCAGATGCCAATGGCAGAAAAATTAAGTTAGTTGATTTTTCAAGATAATTTTCTAAGCACATTACAAATGACTTCAAGCACAGTATGGTTATGAGACGCTGAATTAAAACATGTGGATGGTGCAACGTTTCGGAAGGTCCCAGGTTCAAACCCCACGACCACCAAGTTGCCACTTTTGGGCCCTTGAGCCCTTAACCCTCATGCTCAGATTTATATAAAAATATAAAATGTCGCTCTGGATAAGGATGTTGGCCAAATACCTAAATTTAAATTTAAAAAAAGGTTGATCATCTGTGAATGATGATCCTGACTGGGGTGGATCGGAGCCTACTGCAGTTGCCTGTGATTTTTTAAGGAGGGGAACACCTGATCCTTGAAAACCGTCAGATATCCTAATGCCAACTTGCAGAAGAAATGCATCCGTCTGTGAGAACTGTAAATATTCGGTCACAAATACGACTTGCACATTACAGTAACTCAGCTGGGAGTCATTTCCACATGGTTGGGCCAGAAATAAAGGTAGGTTTTTTCCTCTCATAACTGTGTTCTGTTATTGTGCACAATCAAAAGTCTCCGTTTGACTTGAACACTCCTTCTATCTAAAAAATCTTTTGTATTTTTCTCATATGTGATTTCTATGATTATGCCACTCTATCTATAAATAAGAAAACATTATCTTTCATGATGATGAATATTGTTTTGAATTTAGCCATTTACATAATTCTTAGGTATACCACTTAATTATTTTTTATTTAAAAAATATAGTGTGAACTTAAGTGACATTGAAAAAGAGACATTATATAAATAAGCAACAAAATTGAAAACTGACATTGCTGTGCTATGTAGTTAAAATGTCATACTATACTTTAAGACCAAGCTACCTTTTATGGTATTTCGGATTACTCTATTGGGAATAGCATCATCATAGTCCTCTGCCTTATCTGTTTAAATTTATAAACAAATGTAATTACACATTGTGTAGAACTCATTACAATCACATAATTTTCAATAATTTTTTTTGGCTAATATTAATTGTAAAATTAATAGTATTTCTTTAAAACACTATTGATACCAAAGGAATGTTCTGATTGGTCTGAATATGTTATAATATGTTCTGATTGGTCTGAAAATGTTTTATTCCAAGATGTAATTTTTTTGTAGTATGGCTAAAGATTCTAGTTTGAATAATAATAATAAAAAAGGAAGGAATAAAATGCTTCTGGCAATACAATATTATTACAGAAAAGCAATCTGCTTTACAGCGGGGCACATCACCACCTGGTGGTTGATCATATTCCATATTCCAATTACATCATGTTCCATCCTTTTTAAATCCTTAAATAAGTAAGATAAACAGAAATATAAATGTATTCCCAGGATTGGACCATACCATCTGCATCCTCCAAAAATCAGTCCATCAGGCGTCATAGTATCATCATCGCTCTCTGAATCGCCTCTTGCTTTATGATCTAAATACAGTACAACACAAGCAGTATGTCAGAATTTTTACATTTTAATTTCAAATAATGGCAATAAAATCATGTGAACACACAGTGGTGAACCAAAGATGCAAATGCCCCACTTTTGAAATGCTGCATTTCCAGCATGCAACTTTCTTTTTCTCCAAAATATTATTTATAATATTATTCATTTCAATTTACATTATAAATATTTCTGTCCTTTTACCCGAGTGCAGTGCTTCCTATACATGCTCATACCCAGAATGATCTGCTTCAGTGATGTGACTTCCTGATAATGCAAAGCAGAAAATGAGATGTTCAGGTCATGAACAGCAACTGGGTAGCAATGTGTGTGTTACAGAAAATTTGATTTTGGGTGTACTATAAGACGTTATACAAGAGTTACTTCTAACTGTCACACACACTCGCGCCGCGACCGGCACTAGGACCCGGAAGTAGTACGGTCGCAAAACAGGAAGCATAAAAGGAAACAAGATGGCGCTTCACATCGCTCAGTCATTGAGTTCGCCCATGTCGGTTCAGACTGTTCGTCCACCATTTCGTGAGTACTCACTTTCTGATTCGAGTGTGTGTTTATAGGACGCGGGTTAAATTTGTGTTTTTCCCTTGCTCCCCTTCTGTGAGAGTCCTTAGACTAAGACGTTTGGGTTTACCATCCACGCTACAAAGGGCTAACCGCTAAAGCTACGTCTTCTGGTCAACTCGGGTTAGTTCACTGACAGAATGACTGAGCCCTCCGCGGTAAACCCAGCGGATCATGCGCGCCTCTGCGACGTGGTAGATCAGCACGCCGCACTTATCAATAAGCTAACCGGAGAGATCGCTAATCTGCGCCGGAGCTTCCAAGACGTCACGGCCTTACGCCGCGAGGTTCTGGAGCTTCGGCAGGAGAACGCGGATCTCCGCGCAGCTGTTGCTAGCACAGCTAGCCGGCCTCCCGTCGCGGCGGCCGCGGCCCCGCAACCCATCCCCCCCCTTCTGATGTTTTCCTCTCTCTACCAGATAAATGGGATGGCACGGACGGGAAGTGCAGTGTATTTTTGATGGATCGCGCTACTCGTTGTGGGCCACGGCAGTTCTTCGATCGGATTCTGACACCGACCCATTCCTACAATGAGTTCACCCGTCAACTAAAACTCACTTTTGAACACCCTGCGGGCGAGGTGGAGACCGACACCAAGCTGTACCACCTGCGGCAGGGCGGATCGTCCGTGAGTCGCTATACGGCTGATTTTCGCACTCTCGCCGTACAGACCACCTGGGGAGACGCCGCTCTCCGGACATCCTACTACGAGGGACTGGCTTCTAGGATCAAAGACGAGCTAGCTGGGCGAGAGGCTCCCACCTTTTGGCCAGCACCCACCTTTGCCTACACCACTTCACAACCATCCACCTCCTTCACTTCCAACACCCAAGGACATGTCGGATCTCCACCTCCTTCCGTGGTTGACACCGGAGCCGGGGAACCCATGCAATTAGGACGCGCTTCCCTAACCGTGGCCGAGCATGAATGTCGCTTCCGGGAGGGGCTGTGCGCCTATTGTGGATCCGCAGCGCACCACCGAGTAATCTGCCCTCTCCGTCCGGGAAATGCCCAGGCCTGGTGAGAACTCACCGGGTCCTATCCAACTCTTCACCATGCTCAATAACACCACCACTCGTCTCACGGTTCAGGTATTCCTCCAATTTGGCCACAAACGGGTCGGAAGTACTGCGTTCATCGATTCCGGTGCCGCAGGTAACTTCATTGACTCTAATTATGCCAAAAAACTGGGGGTAAAAATCGAGGCGTTATCCCAGCCTGTTCGTATCACCTCTGTAGACGGCCGGCCCCTTTCATCTAGGCCTATTACCACTCAGACTCAACCCTCATCATCAATCAACATCATCAATCAACACCAAGAACCTATTCAATTTCATCTAACCCCCATCTCATCACCACCCATCATCCTTGGACACCCCTGGCTTCTGAAGCATGACCCTCTGATTTCGTGGACCCAAAACCGGATCCTACAGTGGGGGCCAGCCTGCAACGAACTTTGCCTACCGGCCTCAGCTGGGATGTGCTCTAGGGAGTCCGAGGCCCCCGACGTCAACACCAACGCCATCCCCCCCGCCTATCGAGACCTGACTGAGGTGTTCTGCAAGAGACGCGCCACCCATCTCCCGCCTCATTGCCCCTACGACCTGACGATTGACCTTCAGCCAGGCTCGGTCCCTCCCCGCGGCCATCTCTACTCTCTCGCACCCACCGAGACACAGGCGATGGAGGAGTATGTGTCAAACTTAGGGTTAGTCAAACAGTTGGTTCGCAGGTGTCGGCGGCTGTGGATACAAGCCAACCAAGCCATCCGACGGACTAACACCCACTACACCACCCAACATCGCCGCCGACACCCACCGGGACGAATGTACATCGTAGGTGACAAAGTATGGCTGTCCACAAGAAATCTGCACCTCCACACGCTCCGAATTCATCCAGTTTTCCACACCTCACAGCTGAAACCCTTCACCACTTCTCCCATGATTCCACCCTCCCCTCCTGCTCCTCCTACCCGAATCATTGACGGTGCCCCTGCTTACACTGTACATCGGATACTCGATTCGCAACCTAGGGGCCGAGGCACCCAGTACTTGGAAGGCTACGGTCGCAAAGAGCGATCTTTGATTCCAGCCCGGTTCATCCTTGACCCTGAGCTTATCAGGGACTACCATCGTCGGGTATACACCCATGCCAATACTCTGCTTCAAACGTAAGCCCTTCTTAATAATTAATGAAGTAATACTAATTTGGCTTTTTATGGTCGTATTATCTTGGGCTAAAAAAAACGTGTCTTAGTTGTGTATAAAAAAATAGGCAAATTTAGTGTGTGCATACATTGCCAGGCCAAAAATGGCCTTGTGTGCCTTGAGAACTTTCTGGCGCCAATGATCAAGGTCAAAAATTATGTTCTTAAGGCTGATTAATGGTGTACTCTTAGCTATTCTTGTTTGAATTGAGTGGAACATTTGACATTTGCCCATTTTTCACAAAATAGTGTAAAAAATGGTCAAAAGGGAAAATGTCAATTAAAAATATTCTGTTCTCAGTTTCTCCCTATCAGCAGTGGGGTTATTCTTCAATTCAATTCAATTCAATTCAATTTTATTTGTATAGCGCTTTTAACAATTGGCATTGTCCCAAAGCAGCTTTACACAATCAAAAGAATTATTTAAGTTTGTATGGAATTTGAATGTGTATGAATTAAATGGTCAGTCCCTGGTGAGCAAGCCGACGGCGACAGTGGCAAGGAAAAACTCCCTGAGATGGTAAATAGGAAGAAACTTTGAGAGGAACCAGACTCAACAGGGAACCCATCCTCATTTGGGTGGAACAGAGAACAGGAATTCTCAGGGATTCTTAATCTATCATCTTGGTCACATTTTAGGAAATTTTCCATTTATTTTCATTTTTATTCATTTTTATAAAATAAATGGAACATAAAAATCTGCATAAAAATGAAAATAAATGGATAAATGAAATAATGAAAATAAATCTGCATAAAAATTAAAATAAATGGAAAATTTTCTATGAAATAAATGGAAAATTTCCTATGAAATTTCCTATGAATTTGGATTTTGTAGCTGTGCATGAGTGCTATGTATAAACACACTCATGCACAGCTACAAAATCCAAATTCATAAGTAACAATCAAAGTCAGACATTTCAGACCTTTAACCACAGGCCACCTTAAAAAAGCGCTATGTTTTACCTTTACACCTGGAAGCCCTGGAGTGCCTTTTTCACCCTGGTAAAAAATTTAAATAAAATGAAAAAATAAGGTAACATTTGTAAGTACATTTTTAAAGCATATGTAATGTTTTTGAACTTTTCCCATCATGAAACCTAGAACTAGCTGAAATTATGCTCAATCTATTTACTGTGCTTAAATTAAGTACCTGCTTTAACATTTCATATGGAAGTGTTTTATCATATTGATTTGAAAACAAGTACAATTGTTACTAAAAAGCAAACTATCTTCTATAGACACTCACCAAGTCTCCCTTTTCCCCTTTGTCACCCTTCTCTCCTGCTTCACTCTAATGTGACAGAAAAAAAATTAGCATGTCTTTATTGACATTCTTTGTTATGAAAAATCTCCTTTCAATTTTTATCCCATTTTTTTCATTAAATACATAAATCAATGAGAAGCAAATACTTTTCAGAACAATTTAAGAAAGAAACACCTTCCACAACAATTCTATTTTCAGTAGATAACTAATTTAAAATGTGAATGTGGCAGCGTGGGCGTAATTAAAGACAGGTGAGCAGGCGGGCCGGGCACTTAATGGGCATGAGGCAAGACGGCGTAGCTGGGACACATGGAATGTGGGTGCACGGGCATGTTATTCCACAAGTTCTGACGCGTATCTTTCTAGTTACACTTGGTTACTCACAACTCGGACGTTCGTTGAATTCTTTGTCTCTTGTTTTATTTTCAACATCAAAGTTCAACAGTTCTCATAGTTTCTTGCATAAATCCACT
>JAQMYJ010000004.1:8320276-8343241 GCA_030014305.1 Clarias laeviceps | reverse complement strand
TGTGTAAAGCTGCTTTGCGACAATGACAATTGTTAAAAGCACTATACAAATAAAATTGAATTGAATTGAATTGAATTGGGTAAAATAACTTGCCAGCAGAACCATATTAAATCACTGCAGTTTATTATCCAATGGTAGGCTCTTAACTATTTGATTAATTAAATCCAGGAGGTGAACACATTTTCAAAACAGTGTCAATAATTATAAAGTTGCCTATAATACATTTAGGTTTACATAAATCAAACCACATATCGCTTACCCATCTGAGTTGAGCTGGTAAGTCTCATTGTGATGAATCTGGAGTTGATCTCTTCATACATTACTTCTGACACTGAAGTACGTCTCCTTTTAGATGGAACTGAAAGCAGAGAGAGAAACACTGAGCCAGTTTAATAAAAGTGACAACTGTTCACAGACTACTTGATTGACAGGCAGAAGGATCAAGATATGTAGAAAATGTCCAGAAGGCATAAAAGTGTAAATATCTCCTAAAACTTTCCATAACATTGATTTTCTTTGTGCACACGTGCGTATGTTGATTATCCAAAAATTACCACCAGGTTACTGTAACCTAAAGAGCCACAAATAAAAAAGAAAATCGCTGACTGCACAGTGAAAGAGTCCCTGCTGTGGGTGTTGTGTGCTAAATCTTTTAGAACTGCACCTCACCACTGCAGCATGAGAACTGTGAAGACACACATTAATTCCTTTTTCTGTTATAAGGTGTCATTACTTTTGTCCTAATAAAATGGCTCCTCCTATTGGTTTTAATTTATTGATTTCTTTAATGATTGCAACATTTTGCAAAAGATTGAAAAATATAGGTAGTCCCCGACTTACGAACATTCGAGTTAAGATTTTCCGCAGATACGAACAGACCGTGGTTCGCATCCATTCATTGCAACCCCTTCCATCTTACCTGGCTTGGGACCGGCACTGCATCACGTGTATTGTACAAAAATAGACACAGCAATGATCCAGATATCAATATTTACAATTATATACAATATTTTCAGTGTGTAAGTGAATGTCTAAAATTTCTAAAGTCTGGTATATTGTGCGTGTGGGGGTGCGGGGAAAATGAGTTGGCCTCATAGAAAATGGCTGTCTTGTGAGGGTGAAAGTCCTCAACAAAACAAGAAAGTGGAAAACTTTGACAGAATGATGTCCAGGATTCCACTCGCACACTTAGTTTGCAGTCTAAGTAAAGTCAACAACCATGCGTGTGAAAGTCGGCCTACACAATATCCCGCCCGCCCCCTCTACCTCCTGATTCTTTTCAAAGTGCATGTTAATTACTTTTATTTTATATTATCTATTAATCATTTTTATTTGAATTTTTATTTTTATTTTATTTGAATATTTTTGGAACAAATCATTGTAGTTTCCGTTATTTCCTGTGGGGAAATTCATTCTGAGACATCCGGGATTCCCCTCGTGATTTAAAGGCGCAGAGACAACATTTCACTGTGAGATTCATTTCCTTTGGTGCGGTTACGGTTTCTGGCCACATGATGGCAGTGCTGGAAAAGGGGACCGATTTAGTCAAGTGGATTGGTATGCTTTACATTGTATATTTGTGTCAAAGGTGTATAAAACGTTGTCGGTCCCCAGTTTAATTTCATCCAGGAATGAATACATTATTTATTATGATCTACTGTATATCTTAGGGGGGAAAAGTTGGAACAAATAAAAGACCTGCACAGATAACTCCAGCATCCTGTCTGTGTAAACAGTCTTTGGGATTCTTCAGGGAATAAAGACAGTCCCACAGATGAATCTCATTCCCTCTACAGTTTACTCTGTTCAGCTCAGACCACCTGAGGACCTGACCACCTTGATGTCCCACTGATCACTACAAATGGTTCTCCATGTAGCATTATAATACAGCTTGAGCCTTCCAGAGCAGAGCCTCCCTCTCCTCCCTGCAACCTGACAGGCAGATTCCCTGCACAAATTACACACATGCTACATGATTAGACACAGCTGCTTTGACCATTTTGACAGAAAAGAGTGAAACTTTTAACTTTCTTGATTGATACTGCAGATTCGGTTGTTAAACACAAACCTTAATTGTATATGATTAAAAGGAGTCCTTACTTGAGCAATGTTTTTGGCAGGCAGAGGAAATGCTTCTCAGATGGTGTTGACGAGTATGGTGTTTTTCTACATCTGTGTGCATGGAGCAGTAACTGTTACTTCTTGATATGTCCATCTTTCCTTAATACCCCTCTCATCAAAACATACAGTATGGACGCACCTTGCCTTTTTATACCACTTTTTTACTGTTGTTTTGAATATAAACAGCAAATTTGTTCAAGTTTATAGACCAAAGTGTTCTAAAGTGGTCTTGTTCCTTATTTTTGTAAGAGAGCCATAGCAGGTGACTTTTAAACAGAGATATTAAGAGAAAAAAAATGCTCTGGATTCCGTTCTATGCATATTTCTCCATAACTAAGAATCTGATTGGCCAGGTGTTTTTTTTTTGGTAATGCCTTTGCTAACAAGGCAAATTGTACATGTTATACACTGTCTGATTCATATTTTGAGAGGTGAGTTCTATCTATTCTCAGCCATAAGTCAATCAATCTGCTTTTGGAAAAGTCCTCATAACAAATTTAAGAAAAGTTTAGTTTTTTTTTTATTATTATTATTATTATTATTATTATTTTAAGGTCAGCTATTCCACATTTTTTAACATACAGCATAGCTGTTTTCTTTATTTATTTTAACCAAGCAAACTGAAGAGAAGAATGAAAAGAAAATCCCAACCTGTGCATGTAATATGAGCCACGTGATCACACTTGTAATTTCCCCATGGAGAAGATGGACAGTGCCACAAAGTGGCATCATGCTTCCTACATTCCATATCATCCATCAAGTTTAGAGCAGATTTCAGTCTGGCTTGGACAAGTACTCTATGCCGGTTCCTCCACAGTTCAGCTCTCGACAGATTAAACTTGCTGTTGCTTTATCGATTGCATTTTCACAAACCTTTACGTTCCATTGTAAAAAAAAACTGCAGATTCCCCTTACAGCCTTCTATGAGTCTGATCTCTTTGAACTCTGATAGGAGAAGGTTAACATCTTGAACTGGTGTACAATATGCATATATTTCCATGGTCACAACTTACATTATCAGTCAATTCTTCATGATGCTTTACATTATGTTCTCTCCATATGAATTTAACAAGTGTCCAGGCTAAATATTAATAAGCATGAGGGAAAAAATTTACAGTTAGAAATTGCACACTGTACCTGAGCACACAACTCCTACATCATCCTGATGTCCACTTTCATTCTCTTCAGAGAACTGCAATCTGTAGTCCCACATAGCTACCTTTTTTCCTGTGCACTCAACCTGATTTAACCATATAGGTCCAGTTCCAGGACCGAACCAGGACAGGACGTGATCACTTAGTGCTATGCCACACTGCATCTGTCTACACACCACCTGCATATCCTTAATATCCCAAAAGTCGTTAAAACTAGGCCATTCCAAAACCTTGATTATTTTCTCTCTTTTTTAGCCATTTTGATGTACATTTATTGCTGTGCACCAGATCATTGTCTTTTGCATGACCCATGTTTTAGCTGTCAGACAGATGGCCTCACATTTGCCTCTAGAACATTCTGGTACAGTATATACTGTAGATGAGTTCATGGTCCACTCATTGAGATCCTGTGGCTACAAAAGAAGCCCAAATCATCACCCCTCCACCACTGTGGTTGACAGTTGGTATAAGATGTTTCTGATTAAATGCTGTACAAATATGGGACTGGGCAAGTCCCATCTGTCCATAGGACATTGTTCCGTAAGCCTTGTGGTTTGTTTAGATCCAGGTTTGCTAATCTCAGTCCAAGATCTTTTTAGACAGAAGAGGCTTTCTCCTGGCAAACCTTCCAAGTAACCTCTACTTGTTCAGTCTTCTACTAATTGTTAGGTCATGTACTTTAACATGCTTAGTGAGGCCAATAGTGTCTGAGCTAGCTCTTGTTTTTTTTTTATTTTTCTGAGCATTGGACTGTCTGACCATGGGGTGAAAGTGCTGGAATGTTCACTTCTAGGGAGATTGGCAAGTGTTATGAATGTTTTTTCACTTGTGAATAATCTTTCTTGCTGTAAAATTTTGAACTTCAAATTGTATGGACATGGTGTTATAAAACTTTCCAGACTGATGTGCAGCAACAATATTTTCTCTAAGACCATTGCTTATCTCTTTGCATTGTGTTAACACACATTTGAATCCTCCAGACTAGTAAACTGGCAAAACCTCTGCTTTTATAGAGGTCTGCACACCTGCTGATGATCAATTAATCAAAGGCTGATGATTAGAACTTATCCTCTTAAATTCTGTGGAAGCAGTAATGGGGCACTTAGTATTAGCCATGTGTTTTTGCTTAATTTTGCTTAAATAAACAATGTCAAAATGAAAAAAAATTATATGTTGTTTGTCTGAGGTTGTAGTTGCCTATTTAAATTTACTCCTGAATATGTTTCATTATTTTTATGATTTTATGAATTTATATTGTTGCATTTTAGTTTTTCACAGAGTCCCCAGACAGACCCCAAGAGTGCACCAGAACCCCAAGAGTGCATCATTCCTCTATGAAGTAAACCTCCACTTCTCCCTGACACTCACTTCCTCCAGACAGCAATACTCGTCCTCATGCCAGTGATGAACCTCAATGAGGAGAAAGTTAACTTATAATATATCTATATAATTGACACTGAAAACTTGAACATGATTAGCACTATCCAAACACTTTATTAGGAACACCATATTATTGTTTATTAATGTATGCTAATTATTCAGTCGGAAAGTTATATTGCTGAAGTGAAATGCCTAAAACCACACAGATGAGAGTTTTAATTAATGTTCACTGTGAGGATATAGCTGGCTTGGCCATGCGCCATCAGTAGAGAACAAGGTCTTAAGTGTGATCAGTGGCAATCAGTTGCACCTGTACCGGAGGTTATTTAAGGATGGCTTGGCATTCACTCGGTGTCTGGGCTTAAGACAACTTTGCTGTATCTTAGTGTGCAGCTTTTAAGCAGTAGTTTCTAGCAAATTTCATGGATATGTCCTGGTGTTTTCTTTGGCTTCACTAGCCAATTCTGTATATTAGTAGGTGCAGCCTCTCTGTTCCAGTTTATATCAAATACTGAAATGTGTTGGCGGTTGAGTATTTCAGAAACTTTCACACCCAATGCTTAAGGTTCTGCACAAAGTGGTGTACAAATAGCAATTAAAACATTGAGCAAATTTATGCAATGTTGCAGAAGTAAATTTAAGGAAAATAGCCAGACTGGCATTTGCTTGACAGGATGTCTACAGGAACCTAAATAACTACTCTTTACCACTGTGGTGAGCAGAAAAGCATCTTAGGATACACAGTATGCCAATCCTAATTGCAGGTGGTTTAAAACAGCATGTCAGGTTCCACCCTGACAGTCAAAAACAGGAATATAATGCTACAAGTGGGCACCGGATCACCGGAACCAGACAGATGAAGATTGGGAAAAGACTGGATGTTTTTTTTTTCTTTTTAATCTGTAAATGTGGATGAAAATCCCATGAGGTCAGCAGTTTCTGAAATTTTAACACATGCCCAACTAACACCATCAACTATGCAATGGTCAAAGTCACTGAGATCAAATCTTTCCTCACTGTGATGATGTGAGCATTAATCAAAGCTCTTGGCTTATATCTGCATGATTTTATAAATTCCACATGATTAGCTGGACGAGCACATGGTGTTCCAAAAATGTTCATTATATATATAAAAAAGTAACATTAGCTTACCATCACAAATACAGTAACTCCAGCATCTTGTTTGAGACCACGCAGCTTGGCTCCATGATATGTGACAGGTGGGTCTTATTCCCCTGACAATCAAATATGTCAGCCCAGATTTGGCCATTCCCTGCCCCGAACCAGTCAGATTCCAACACAGTCACAGCACTTCCACAGTTCAGCTGTCCACAGAGGACATTGGCAGATCTCAAATCCCAATTTACATCACAAACGGTCCCCCATTCACTGAGGTATTTACTGTAAGCTCAAGTCGACCAGAGCAAGAGTCCAAGCCACTCACCAGTCGTGCATCAGTATGATCTGGATAAAAACCATAGATAGCCATAAGCATTTCACTTCATACATAAGCATTTCTCTTCATATCATACTGTGTATGACTGTGTATGTGACGAATAAAATTAGAATTTGATTTGATGTTGTTAAAGGAGGAAATCAAGTGAATTTCCAGTCATATAAATTATAAATCAATCATCCATTAAGCACTGACGGTTTTAACTGACACGTATGCAGTTTTCATATCAAAAGATTTTAACGTGATACTTAACCAGAACATATTAATCCCACATCATTTCCATTAAAGCAGTTGTGTTCGAGTGTAAATGGTCCTTGACAGAAATAAATCTCTGATTCCTTGCCTCTGCACTGAAGCTCCTTTGTCCACACCTGGTTGTTCCCTTTGCCGAAAACATATTTCACAGGAATCCCACAGCCCAATTCCTGACACACAACCTCTGCATCCTGATGGTCAAATTCAGCATCACACACTGTTGCCCATGTGTTTCCATGAAGCACTTCTACTCTCCCAGAACACAGATGAGGGCCATCAGTAAGTCTGGCTTCTCTGTGACCTATGTTTTTATTGTTAACATCTCATCAATGTACATGCTCCATACCAAATTAAATAAAACTATTACATTATACTGTATGATACTGTGATGTTGCTCACCTGAACAGATGACTGCAGGACCTCTACCATGATTACAAGTATTCCTTTCCCACCTACTTGATGAACAATCCTTCATGCTAGACTCCTGTGCAGTACACATTCATCCAGACTGGTCCTGATCCTGGGCCAAATTGGCCATCAACCATTTTGTCTACAGCGTCTCCACAGCCTAATTCTTTACATACCACTGTAACGACTATTATATTCCAGTTATCATTACACACTGTTTCCCCAGAGTCCTCTGTACATGACTTCCACTCTTCCTGCACACCGACTGCCACCATCCACCAGCCTCACACCAGCTGTTCCAGAAAGACAAATAGACAAATAACAATGAAGATGCATAGTGATGCATACTGTTCCCTACCTAATGGAAATACAAGACAAAATGATTTATGATGCAGCACTTACCAGCACACAGCAGTCCAACACTATTAGAGTGGGAGCAATTCTGATTGAGGGAAGATGTTGGACAAAAATGAATCTGTGACTCAGTGCCTTTGTATTGAAGTGTCTTTTCCCACACCTGGCCCTCACTGCTACCAAAAGCATTTGCTCCCAGCACCTCTACAGGAGACCCACAGCCAAGTTCCCAGCACAAAACCTTTGCTTCATGCTGGCCAGAGTCAGCACCACACACTGTGGCCCAGGTCGTCTCATGAAGCGCTTCTACTTTCCCAGAGCAACGAGAATCACCCATAAGTCTGACTCTTGAAATTTTACCATGGGAGAAATTAGACACTGGATGAATAGACAGCATAATTGAATTTTAAATAATACAATAACAGTGATGAAATTAGTGGATTAGTGTTTGTTTAATAAAGCAGAGTTTACCTGAGCAGACCACTCCAGCATCTTCACTATGGCTACAGTATTCATCACCCCATTCTGCTGATAGACAATTCTTTAGTGTAGCCCCACTACAGTCTTCAACAACACTCCAGACTGGTCCGGATCCTGGTCCAAAGTCTGCATCTCCTGGTGCAACTATGGCCTCGTTACAGCCCAGCTCTTTACACACCACTGTAGCAGCTTTCTTATTCCAGTTATTATCACACACTGTTCCCCACTGTTCTTTATATATAAAAAAAAAACCTACTCTACCAGCACACTGACTTCTACCTTGCACTAGTTTCCCTCTGGATGGGAGAGAAAACTTATATTCAATATATATACAGTATATAAATAATGCCCCCCTGAAGGCATTAATCTGAAGGTTTTCTATTTGTTATTATATGTGCAGCTAGCTGTTAAAACTAATGCATTTTTTTTTGCTATGCAGCGTTCACTGGTCCGAGACAGTGAACTGTTGTTCCAAAAATCTCCAGTAACACTATAATTGTTGTCGAGGGCAGCTTTAGCAGGGCAGAAATTTGACATATCATTTTCATTGCTGTTTGTTGCAAATATACTGTATGTAGTGAAGTTGTTGTTGTTGTTGTTGTTGTTGTTGTTGTTGTTTTTTCCTGATTATCATCAATATTAATTTAAATAAATATTTTTGAATGAAATACAGAGTGACAGTGTTGCAGTCAGTTCCATTTTCTGTCCACACAGAAGAGGCAACTGTTCACCAAAAGTCAGTAATAAGGGGGTTAGTCAAAAGAAAGCAGTATTTTCTATAATTCAAATCCCTAAGAAGACAGTGATACAGTAAAACATGGTTGTGGTAGCATACCTCTGTATGCTACTGTACCACAATCCTACCACAACTGTATGCTGTGTAAAATAATTTAAAATGCAAGGATAGAGACTATTAAGAGCTTCCTCTCTTCAGAGAAAGCTTTCCAGTTTGAATTGTTGCTGTGGGAATTTGCACTCATTCAGCTACAAGAGGAATATTGAGGTCAGGCACTGTTGCGTGAGGAAGACTGGTATGGAGTCAGTTTTTCTTTTCATTTGTTAAGTGCAGTTGAGGTCACAGCTTTCTGCAGACCACTTAAGTTCTTCCACACCAGCCTTGAAAAAAGAATAACTTAATGCACTTTTTGTGCATAGGGGCACTATCTTGCTGAAACATTCTTGAGCCCATTAGTTAGAGTAAAGAGGAAATCCTAGTGCTACAATATAGAAAGGCATTCTATACAATTATGCCTTCAAATTTGTCAATATAGTTTATGCCCACATATCTTTTGTTATTTTTCTGTAAACAGTTCAAGCACAATCAGAGAGGCAATGACAGTTAAATGTCTGCATAACTTCTAGCAATACAGTTAATCAACCAAAATATAAATGTGTATTAAGTTGCATTTTGGGTGATTTGAGTTATGTATACAGCAAAAATTTAAATCCTATTTTTAGAATATTTAAATGGGGATTCTGTGACATAGTAAGAAAGAGGGAAGCCTCAGCCTCATTTTGACAACAGGATTTCTCTGCTACCCTTAAAAAACATTTTTACTACAACAGGAGTAACAAGCTTGGGTAGTGTTCGTTAAAGTGTGTTAAAACAATGTTCATGATTAAAAGTTAAAGAATCAGAAAGGCAAGATATTTATCAACTAATCATTGCCAAAATTGAAAATTTTCAAAATGTCACCTAATACATTGGCCATAGCAAAAAACTAACCTGTGTGACTTAATACATGACTTGATATTATAGTCTCAAATGACATAATGTTATGTTCTTACCAGCACACACCAGTGCCACATAATTAGAACGGGAGCAGTTTGGTGTGAGGGCTGATGAACAAAAATATGAACAAAAAAGATATTAACATGAGAGGAATGAGACCATGAAACACTTTTTACCAACTTGATGAACTGGATGAATATAGAATTAAAATGAATTCAATTCAATTCAATTTTATTTGTATAGTGCTTTTAACAATTGACATTGTCCCAAAGCAGCTTTACACAATCAGTGCACTTTCAACATTTAAGTTTAAGATTAATGTTCACATACCTGAGCAGATGACTCTAGCATCTTTCTCATGATCACAATCATGTACCCCAAAGTTCTTCAGAGTAAGAATGATGGAGCGCATCTATGGCTTCTCCATAACCCAGCTCTCTACACACAACCACAGCAGCTTTAATATTCCAGTTATCATCACACACTGTTCCCCACTGGTCTCTGTGAAGAACCTCGACTCTACCAGCACACCGAGTCTATGCAGGAAGTGGATATACCTGAGCAAGAATGAATGATGGTCAGACATAGCATGCAAAAATAATCATATAAGAAAAGTTATGAAAATAATATTGCCTGATAAATAGCATAACTAAGATATTTATGATAAAATATGTAAGTTAATGTACTTACCAGCACACACCAGTCTCACATCGCTATAATGGGAGCAGTTGTGTTTGAGTGAAGATGTTGGACAAAATTGAATCTGAGCCTCTGTGCCCCTGCACTGAAGCTTGTTATTTCACAGCTGGCCCTCACCTCTGCCAAAAGCAGCTGCTCCCAGCACCTTCACAGGAGACCCACAGCCCAGCTCTCGACATTCAACCTCTGCATCTTGCTTGTCAAAGCCAGTATCACACACTGCGGCTCAAAACTTCCCATGAAGCTCCTCTACTCTGCCAGAGCAGCGAGAACTGCCAACAAGTCTGACTCCTGAAATGTTATTGTGATTAATTATTGAGATTTTGCATCACATTTTCTGCACAGTTTCAAATATGGTTCAAAAGCAACAAAAGAAAACAGGATCTTGTTTAAGTATTCCTTACATTTTTACACATTTTTGGAGAGTGGAATTTGGAATTAATGGAGACCATGGGAGACCATCAACTTACTTCCATCAAAAATGCTGCAACAGAGCCTACTGTAAGTCAGATTGGGATCTTGAATTTGATATAACACATTTAGATGCTTGAGTTTGATCCACTTTAATGTGTCTTTAACAGTATGCTCATTGCGAGGTACCTCTTGCCTCAATCGACGGGAAGAAGATTTTTTTCTAGGATTGGAGCCCTTATCCTGATCAGAACTCAGGTCCCAGCAGATGAAAAGCACTGCTACAAAAGTACAGTATGCTACCACAACCATGTTTTACTGTAGCACTGTCTTCTCAAAGTCTCCTCTAATTACATTAGCTACTTACATTTTTAATCTTATTATACATCTGAGCAGTTGCTCAAGTTACCAACTGGGGCAACTTGGTCATGGTGTGGTTTGAAGCTGGGATTTTCCACCTTGTAGTCCAATGCCTTAACAACTGAACTACCTCGGCCCCATATGAGTTTGACCTATTCTTAGAGTTTTGTTCTATAATGATTTTTACTTTATCCCATAGCCTTATTTTGGTTATTCTGAAATACTGCCTAAAGCAAGGGTCAGCAACCTTAAACACTCAAAGAGCCATTTGGACCCGTTTTGGACTCGATAATACTGCATATCATTGTTTACCTTTATGCTATATATACAAAAACTATAGTGTGTTGCATTTATGAAATCAATGAACTGCTACGGAGAAAACTAAATTTTATTTCTGCATGCAACAAAAAAATGTTGATAAAAACAGACGGTGAATTGAAGGTTACTTTCAAATAAAATGCTGAATGTCTATTTGAGTCCTCCTTGTATTTATGAAATGAAAAGCCAAACTTAAATTATCCCCCTGCAGTAAACCAAAAATGGCGTCGTCTTTTGTGTGCCATCATCCTTTTATCACATGTACGGGAGCGTGCAGTCAACGGTCAACCTGAATAAACATCAGGGGTGGAAAAGCTCAAATTGCTTGATGGCGGGTGTCGCACACCGGCAATTGTGAAGCATATTTTGAGCAACAAAAAAACACATTTTATTTTAATGTTACAAGGTCATCTTAATCTTAAAATTTAGAATTACATTTTGAAAATTAACTTATTTTAATAAAATAAATTAAATGCTATTTTTTTTTTCTAAAGCCACAGGGAGCTGCAGCAGAGGGATGAAAGAGCCACATGTGGCTTCGCAGCCGTGGGTTGCAGCCCCTGGTGTAAAGCAAAACTTAATTAATAAATCTTGTTAATTTTAAAGTATTCCATTATTTATTTAATAAAATGAAATACGATATTATGGGGCACTTACTTTTGTCTCTGTTGTTTTTGAATTTATATTATATATTAATTCTATGGAATATTGTCAGTCATAAAAAAAACAGAAATTCTTATGTCGCTTTCTAAAGACACAGGAAGTAAATTCCTAATGTGTACATTACCCAACTTTTTTTTTACTTAAATGGTTAATCATAACTAATTTTGCAAATTAATTTTATTTATACTTTTCCAGACCCTATGTCCATTGTAATTGATTGCATATTAATTGTGTATAATTAATAAGTGTTTCTCTAGTGAGTGTCACATGGCACTTCTATAAAGAAGCATGGCAGAAACAGAGCTGGCATAATTCTAACATGCTTTAAAGTCAATATTTGTTACGACCACTGTTATTAATCACAGCCTGAAGTCTCTTAGGCAACCTTCCTGCACTTTTTTTAATCAGGCTTCAGAAATAGTTCTCCAGACTTCATAAAGGTCCTTTCAAAGATTAGATTTTTGTTTAGATGTTGACTGCCTTTTGTTCGGTCCTCTGTTAAGATGATCCCACACTACTTCCATAATTTTGAGATCCATGACTGATAGTGATCCATTGTATGTGTTTTTTTTCCCCCTATTGAGAGATGCTTTGTCTGCATTGCCAGTGTGTTACCACATTAGAAAAAAACAAGAAAGTCGGGCTCTTTGGAAGCAAAACACAATGACTTTTGTACAGTACTGTACATGCTTATCTTTACTCAATTTAAAACTAACAATCTTCAGCAGTAAGTATTTACTCTAATTATTTAACTATTTAATATAATATTGAATTAATTAATTTTATAATTATTTCAAACAGTTTAGCTTAGATGTCAATTATGGGTTGCATAAATTTAAAGAGATGAAGTTTTAGCAACACTATTTAGTTGAAAACACTGAATGTTTATAAAAAGAATTTCTTGACATTTAAATTAGATTTTATTTATTTTTTTAATGAAAGTATTTATGTAGCATACACAGCACTGGAGAAAGACGGACATCAGAAATTGAATCACTGTAGTGTAAATAGGAGGATAGAGAACTTAAAAGGAGCGGAGTAGTGGACAAATTCAGAAGTTACAAAAAGGAGGGGGCAAAATAAGGAAATAAAAAGTAAGACTCTAGCCAGAATTCACTCACTCATTTTATTCTCTATAGTGCTTATTCTGTACAGGGTTATAGGAGGTCTGGAGCCTATCCCAGGCAGGGTACACCCTCAATGGGGTGCCAATCTATCGCAGGGCACACACACACACGCACACACACACACACACACACACACACACACACACACACACACACATACTGTGTGCAATTTAGGAATGCCAGTTATCCTACTCTGCATGAGTCTAGACTGTGGGAGAAAACCGGAGAACCTGGAGGAAACTCAACAAGCACGAGGGAGAACATGCAAACCCCATGCACACAGATCCGATGTAGGTCGGATAGGGCATTAGACTGCACAACTACCAAATTGCTGCTGTTGGGCCCTTGAGCAAAGCCCTTAACCCTGAACTGCTCAGATGTATAATGAGATGAGAAATGTACGTAAGATGCTCTGGATAAGGGTGTCTGCCAAGTGCTGTAAATGTAGGACTCAAGTCCACAACCCTTGAAGTGCAAGGTCACAGTACCACCATGTACTACAGTAACTAACTAAATAAATAAATGATCACCTACATCTTTTATAATCATATATTCATGATGTTCACATGCCATAAATAGGTTCAAGTATAAAAAATTATGTTTGAATGTGTTTAGCCTAGGGGTATATAAACTTTCGGTCTCAACTGTTGTCTCCAAATGGTCACCGCAGGTTGTTGGAAAACTTTATACAAAAGATATATATACAGTATGTGTGTGTATATATAATATATACAGTATACAGTAATAGGGATTAATAAAGTAATCTATCTATCTATCTATCTATCTATCTATCTATCTATCTATCTATCTTTTACAGTTGCAGCACCCACATTGGCATTGAACATAATTTACTATAGATATATATTTCAATCTACCTGAGCAGATGACTCCAGCGTCCTCTTCGTGATTGCACTCATCTACCCACGACCCACTTTGCCCACATTTGTTTAGAGTAGATTCTGATCCACTACACTCCAGATTCCTCATCCAGATCAGTCTTGAACCTTGTCTAAAATAAGCCTCACCCAGTGCGTTGACGGCCTCTCCACAGCCTAACTCTCTACACACTAACGCAGCAGCTCTCATACTCCAATAATCATCACACGCAGTTCCCCACTGTTCTCCATGAAAAACCTCCACTCTTTCCTCACATCGACTTCTACCTCCTACCAGCCTTACATTGTCTGTACAGCAGAAAGAGAGAGAGAAGTAAAGATCATTAAAATAATATTAATATTATAATAACAATAAAAATAATATTGTAATAATAATATTAGTAAATAGTTTAACCATAATAATAATAATAATAATAATAATAATAAACATTTTGAGGGGGAAAAAAAATCAACTCTTGTTCTTTTCCAAAATAAACGTAATGAGTTATTACACATAATTTCTGCCAATTTTAAAGCAGACACTTATCAGTTATTATGTCCACTTTATATAGTGTTATGATCATAGATGACAGAAAATTAAGTGTCAGACAAATCCATCAATGCTTGACATGCCTTCTTCACTCTGTCACCTAAAAGGAGAGAGAGAGAGAGAGAGAGAGAGAGAGAGACGACAATCATATTCACTGTTACCTTATTAGAAAAATAACAGGAAATGTTCAGTCATCTCCGGTGACAAATCAGAAGAGCCATTTTTACTTTCTCCATATATATATATATATATATCTCAAAATATATATATATAATAGACGACTCCACATCTTGTATCTAGAAACATCTGACTTGGTAGAGCCAACAACAGAAGGAGCGGAAGAACTCCAGTGTAGGTACAGCACTAACGCCTGCCACCTGAGCAGATTCAAGCACTTGATAAATAAGCATGTGCACAAGCAGTTATTGAATTAGGGCTCATACATGTAGAAACCTTCTGAAGAAACAAACTTATGTAAAGATTTTCAGATTCTGAACTCTGACTTCTGTCGGTGAAGCTACTTGCTCTTTAAGTAAGCCATGAGACTTACTGCTACAGCTACTGTACACTATATTTGATTATCAATGCATCATTTCAGACATCAGAGGCGGAGTAGATCAAGTAGATTTAATGATCAGGGAAAGAAAACAAGCCCTGATCATACACCAGATCATCCACGTTTATGTTTCAGATTCCTACTCTAATCTACTCACTTACAGTCCTTTTGGCCTTAAATATAAATTTACTCTGTGTGATAAGAATTACCTGCCATGATGGATTCTCTTGCTTTCTAATAATCCGCTCTCTCTCTTATAGTACCAGTCAAAAGTTTGGACACAAGATGATTTATTTTCAACATTCTAGAACAATACCAATTATTATGTGAATTAATTTATAAAAAAATATCAGAAGAGTTTCACAGAGTTTTTGTTAATAGAAAATGTCATACTTTTTTTTATCTATTTATTGTTACCTTCAACATTGTGGAAGGTTCAAGAAACAAGTTACTGCTTAGGTCTCATCACCCATATCACTCATATAAACAGTTCTTTCCTTACCAGCCTGCCTTATTGTCACTTTCATGAAAAAAAATAATAATCCAAAAGGCACAATTGATGTTACACAGTAACCTGGAAAGTTTTTGTCCTGAAAAAAGTCCAATGGAAAACCCTACCATTACAGATGACGCTGACACTGGTGACTCCTTCCATAAAGTGTACTGTAAATAAAGTTATTCTTGGATAAAATTCTCTTAAACATCACTATATTATATGTGTAATATTACCGTGCTTTACAGTAAGTTGATCAGAAGTAAAAAGTGAAGCATAAACGATCAGCCAGAACGTTATAAGCACATTGAGTAAGCCCCGCCTTTTACCATCAAACAGCCATGCACTGTGTGGTCTGACACCTTCCTATGTGAACCAGCATTGACCTTTTCAGCAATTTGAGCACCACATCCAGCCTCCACTCACCACATACATAAGTGAGCTGTAGCCGCCCATGACACCGTCACCAGTTGACCGGTTTTCAATTTGCAAGATACAATTTGCCTCTTGTCACAGTAGCTACAGTTACAATATCTCATTATAATGGTGCCTGGAAGTGGGTGGGAAAGAGAGATTTAGATGGCTATGTGTATGTGAGGCTGCATAATGATGAGAAGGTTGAACATTTCCAGCAAAGTCGATGCATGTATATATAAACAATCATTATTTACCTGATCAGTAGCTTTCACATAAAATAAAAGGGCATTACAACCCAGATTGAAGTGGATGTGTGTCTCATGAGGATGTGTGATCATGCATGTGATTACTGTGAGTGTAAAAGTCTCTGCAGTATATACACACTTTGCACATCTCTCTTTCTTTCTCTCTCTCTCACACACACCCACACATACTGTGTCTAGCAGAGGCATGCAGATTATGTTTAATGAAGGTGATCACTATTCTGTCTGTGACTCGTTAGTGTCAAATTCTCAAGGACATGCATAATCTTGTCCCTTCTGTCTCTTTCGCTCTCTCTATCTCACACACACACACACCATCACAAAAATCCTCAAATAGAAATTGCTCCCTCCCTCTCCATCACACACACATAATAATGCACTATTATAATCTAATCAAGTGAGACACAAATGTGATTGGAAGAAGAATATGACACTGTGCCATGACAGATTGTTTTTACTGGTGTCCCAGCAGCTTCCAGTTCATGGCATGCCTGCAGTTTGGTGGTTCCTATCCATCGGAGCCACATGATAGTTTGGGTCTTCTTCCAAACCTATATTCAACTGTTTGAACTGATCTTGGAATTTGTAGTTGTTTAGTTGCCTACAAAAGATGTGTGACTTGTGTAAATCTACCATCCTTTCTAGGGTCTGCACTGAGCTCCTTGGACTTGGACTTATCATTACTTTCACTTGCAAATTTAACCACTTAAGGAATATGGGAATGAGAATAAAGAAATGAGCATATTATTTATTTTTGTCATATAAAAAAAAAATATATATATATTTTTTTGCTCAGTGATAGTTGTTGTATAGTTCGTTAAAATAAACAAAAAAAATTTCAGTTCATCATATTGTCTATGTTGTGCTTAAAAAAAAGACCACTCTATACTGCACAATCCTGAGACCTATATATGTTTATTAAAAACTGCAAAGAACACATATTCGGTGTGCTGTATGTATATTTTTGATCCTGTACATATAATTTTAAGCCTTTGTTGAAATAAATTACCCCCTGTGATCCAAATTATTGGGTTATAAAAAGTGTTATACATTGTGTCCCAGGAAAAGACCATTTCAAACAAACCATTGAAAATCCAGATGAGTTTCATGTTTTGATGACTGTAGCCTGTCATAACATGAGTGATTAAAGGAACGAACTTGTCTTGCACGCATTGAACAACACTAAATGTAACTATAACGGTTCAAAAGCACAATGTTTGTTGATCATTACTAATGACAAACTTTGCATTAGTTGAGAAATGTGTGAGAGCAAAAAAAAGAAAAAAAGAGAGAAGTGTAAACAAATCTATGTACTTTTATTGCCTTTTGGTTCAAATGTGTAATCCAATAACTACTACTTTTACTTTTACTATGGCCAAAAGTTTAAAGAATCAAGTATAAAATACTCTTAAGTAGTGTGTTCAGATATACCAGCAACCAACACCAATACCAGTGCATCACATTAAACGAGTGAATGTCTAAATGTATAGCACAAGCTGTAAAATTAGGCCATAAGGAGGGAAACTCAAAAGGGACTATTTGGACAGGACCCTTTACTAGGATAGGAAAATCCTAGTTACTGAATATTATAAATTCTAGAGAACTATGCACTTTCATCTTTCTAGCAGCAGTTTAGAAAAGTCCTTTTCCAATTCCAGGATGACAATTTCCACTGTGCACCAAGTCAAACATCTCATCGTCTATATCGCTTTATCCTGTATTCAGGGTCACGGGGGGCGTGGAGCCTATCCCAGGAGACTTGGGGAACGAGGCGGGGTACACCCTCGACAGGGTTCCAATCCATCGCAGGGCACACTTACATAGACACACTCATTCACACATTAGGGCCAACTTGGGAACACCAATTAGCCCTAATCTGCAGGTCTTTGGACTGTGGGAGGAAACCCATCAAGCACAGGGTGGTACTCCATGCACCAATGCAACTCCATGCACACAGTGACGGGAATCGTACTTGGCCAGGAATCAAACCCGGACCCTGGAGATGTGCACCAAGTGTATGCATATATAAAAGTATTAGACATAAGTGAGGTCCAAAAAAATCTAAAACCACCTTGAAAATCTGAGAGCTTACAATTCATTCACTACAAACCCTGTGGAATAAAGTAAAAGAGTGCCTTTGATTCAAGCCTTATTGCCCAGCATCAGTAATAACCTCACTAATGACCATTAATGAATAATGTCTTACTGTATGACAAAATTTTCATAAATACGTACTAGACAAATCCTCAGAGTCATGTTCTAAAATGAGCAAGAGGCCATACTGTATAATCCACACTTACTGTACCACACTAACAATAATAAAATTAGAATTACAAAATGTATAAGATTAAGCAGCATAATAAATAACTAATACTTAATAATAGAAATTCAAAATAGATTCTTAAATAAGTCACACAGATTTTGTGAAAAACTGAAAAGTAATCAGAATGCTTTAATAAATTAGCTTTTTACAATTTACTTTATAAAATAAGACACTTCCAAGTAATTTCTCTTTCATTCTGGTGGATTTTCTTCACGGTAGTCACTGGTTCTGCCCATTTATGAAGGCAAGAATGTTCTCTGATCATGGACCAGGATGTTCCCAGTGCCTCATCAGTGCTCCCACAGGGGTTCATGCAAGCTCCTTCTGCTCTTAACCAGAGCTGTGATGGTAAATCAGATCACTAAACACGGAAGGCTCGGAGCATCAAATCCTCACTGTAAGATGTATCAGTTTTACAAAGCTTGTGCTAAAGTACAGTCATGACCCCGTGCTCTTTAGGCCTCTTTTATGCATGACGTTCCAGAGTTTGCGCAAATTGGACTGCGTGATCAGATCATCGGGTTTGAGCTGCAGCGCACGCAAGTAGTTGGCCTCTGCCTCCACAAGCTTTCCATTGAGATGGAGGATGGCTCCGAGGTTCATCAGAGCAGCAGGATACTGAGAGAGAGAGAGATTTTAAATTTTTTGCATCTCGTTCTGTGACAAAAATATTTTGTATAGAATGATACAGTTAATACATTCTTTTTATAATGTAGTGTGTGTGTGAAGCGTGATAAAACAAAACAGATATTTGGCTTCAAATTACTAGAATAAATAACGCAATATCTAGACTAGTTGTAGACACTGAAATCCTACGTATGATGAATTGTAAGCATGCTTACATCTGGTCTTATGTCTGCAGCCTTCCCATAATACCTTTCAGCTGCCTCGTTCAGACTCGCCTGTCTGGAGAGTAAAAGCAAAGACAGATAAAAAACCATGATCAATTAGTGCCTATGTTCCAAGAGGTATACAGTATTTAAGCCTACTGCTCAAATACAAGGTTAGGCAATTGGATCCAGAAAGATATGAAAAAAAAAAATGTTACAATAAGACCACTGACAAATACAAAGCAGACCTTATAAGGCCACAAAGATCTGGTTACTTCAGGTATCATTTAGCCTGATTGTATGCTGATGGGATTTTGACCCAGTTTTTCATTACCAATAACACAGAACCACTGCATCTCACAGCCTCCAGTGGCAAACAACATCTCTCACATGCACACACCTGAGTATATGAGCAGCACTGAAAACTACATCGAAATCTGTGCTGTCAAGTTCAGCAGCTCTCTCAGCCATCACAGCAGCTTCTCCTAAGCGAGACTGTTCCACCAAAAACTGACCTGAGACAGAGAGAAAGATATCCTGAGAATAGTTTTATGGGATCCAGTACAGATATGACAAGAATGAATAACTGAGTTAGAAGAAACAAATCTCAAAATAACATTCAAACCACATGGAGTACATTGCATAAAATTCACCTCCCTGTGAACCTTTCCACTTATGCACTTTAAATGCATGGAACTGAAATATTTATGACATATAATCCTAATTACATCCAAATTAGTGTTGTGCTTTAAAGGCAATTACCATGACACAGTCCCTATGATGATGAAACATATCAGTGGTCCGTAAAAAAGGTGAAGGGTGATTCTTGGAATGAACGTATGTTATAAATTTAAAGCAGAGCTCCGCAACTACACTCCTACCATAGTGCATATAACACGTCCCCTTCGTGGGCTCCAACTCTGTTGCCTTCTGGAAGTAATGCTCTGCTTCATTTTTATGGCCCTGGAAATGAGATCAAATCAAAACATTCACACATGTATAAAATACACATTGTAAAAACAAGACCAAGGCCAAATCAAAATGCTGATTGTTTTGCCAGTGTCAGTTGCTAGACCTTCTTTTTGTTACTATAAATCACTGTGAAATTTTAAACTCATTATAAACAGAAAGTAACTTTCTGATTTCCCCTATTAAGATGATACACGAACAACACAGTACATTTATTTACATTTGTTCCATGAAATAAATCCTCAGGAAAATATTTGTGGTTGGTTGACATGAGAAGTACATCTTCAAAATGAGCACTAAAAGATTGCCATGATGACTCACCATGATAGACAGCAACTTGCCATACGTCAGGTGGGCAGGAACGTGGTCTGGTTTGGCCTTAAGTGACTCTCTGTACCAGTGCTTCGCATCCTCAAGCTTATTTAGTTTCATATAGGCCTCACCTGAGGGGAGTTATGAAGAAATGTTAAAGACAAACCAACAGACATAATATATATTAGAGTTGTACTGTAAATGTCAATCATCTACAGTCTGTACAATTTTAAGATTAAAATACAGAGTTAAATTTAAACTACTTCAAATCAATAAAAGAATGTATTCACATGTTAATTTTAAACATTTTGAGATCACTTTTTTTTTTTAAAGCCGTAGATCTATGGAGGGTAAAATATGCTTTGCTGTCAAGACAACAAAGAAAGTCAGACCTTCCCAGCCCAAATAGATTTGAAATGGCAAAGAATAGCGAATGTGTACTTTATTATGTTCAAGGCAACAGTGAACAGTAATAGGAAAAAAAATACTAAGAGGCACATCAGGGGGAAAACTCAAAACCACTAATGTGAAAATAGGAAACTCTATCTTGGTGAATTTATTTTTGTCCACCAGTACTAGGTGGCATTTCTGCAAAGCCTGCAAACCTACACAATCTATAGCTTTTTGTATTCTGGGTTAGGCCAAAAAAATAAACAGTTTAAAGCCTTTTAGCTTGAATTATTGTGCCCAAGTGGTGACCAATTCCTGTGTAAAAATCGTTCCTCATGCTCCTATAAACACTCAAAATGTGAATCCAGGAATGTGCCCGTGCCATAAGAGAGAAAAAAAAGATCTGTTTATTCAGTACATTCAGATCATCAGCTGACTTCATTTTATAGCCACATAACGTTAATGAGTCTGGACCTGATCTACTGAAGCAACCCCAGATCATCACACGGCCTCCAGAGGCTTGTACGGTGGCCACTATGTATGATTGGTGCATAGCTTCATGCACTTTCCTTCTTACACTGACATGGCCAGCCGATCTGCAAAAAAAAAGGGTCAATCTGGACTTGTCAGACCACATGACCTTTGTCCATTATCCAAGTCCAATCTTTATGCTGCCTTTATACTCCACAGCTTCCCTAACAAATGGTTTTCTTATCATCACACAGCTGTTTAGGTCTCAGTCCTGTGAGTTCTTGTTGCATTGTATCTGTTGAAATGCTCTTACTTTCACTATTAAAAATAGCTGTGGTTTCTTTTGTTGATTTTTGTATGATGCAGCTTCAAGCATTTAAGTGATCTCCGCTCGTTATTTTTTTCCAACCATATTTCTACCACAAAGTTGATGGTTCAGCACTATCCTTCCATGTTTTAATAATGTGTTGGAAGTTCTTAACCCAGTTCCAGTAATGTCAAATCCCCTTGTTGTTTTCTTTCTTGATGCAGGCAGTGTAGATTTGAGGCTCTTGTAATCCATTCCTATATTAAAAAAATTAACTCTGTAGATCTAGGACTATAAACTTTATGATTTAAAAAAGTGCAGTAAAGGAAAGCATTTAAGCTTACAGTTAACCTTGTGCTTGATCTTGGTTATGATGAAGATATGTTTTTTTTTTATCTTATTCAAATAATACAAAATTATTTTGCCATTGTCTAAACAATCATTATTTATTAAATTCTGTCCTGCTTTCTCTGTGATAGAAAGCTAAATATACTTTTGAACTAAGTTAATAACAAAAAAAATGAATACACTGGTCAAGTCCTGCCTTTTACTTTCTTCCCACTACGTGAGTCAAGAGTACCAGGTACTGGTATGAGAAACAGGTAGAGATGACTTCAGCATCATTGAAAATCCAGCTTAGTTTCCCAATAGAATATTTCTTTTAAAATATTATTACCCCAGCAATGTGGTAGTGAGAGAATTTAGTGGCAAAACAATCCTACTTCCCACTCACCCATCATATTGTAAAGGCTCTGAGGTGCAAACTGACGAGGCATCTTCTTCACAGCCTCTTTATAAACAGACAGGGCTTCCTGTGGAATCCAGAACATGGGCACATAGTAAAGTAAAAAGAAAGGTTGAGCCATCACTGAAAACAGTAGGGTGCATAATTGATAAACTACATTTATACGACGGGCGGTCATAAAATATGTATTATCGTATGAAAAAACAGAAAATGTTTACCCAAATTATGTCTCTGGGAAATGAGTTTGTTCATGAACATTTCTCCTCGTTTAAAAAATCTGCGCTATAGTTCCACACAATGCCACTATAGGGTCAAAACCAGAATGGCGCAACTGGTTGAGAAAAAAGTAAGTGCGTGCTGTTATTCGCTTCTTTCGTTTGAAGGGAATCAATGCAAAGGAGATTGCAACAAACTGGTTGACTTGGAGTACAAAATTTTGCACCTCGATAATCACCTCGTTGTCATCTTTGAAGCACCTCCCACGAAGTGGTTTCTTCAAGTTATGGAAGAGGAAGAAGTCAGTGGGGGCAAGGTCTATTCCCCCGA
>JAQMYJ010000004.1:8309892-8320176 GCA_030014305.1 Clarias laeviceps | reverse complement strand
GACCTTGCCCCCACTGACTTCTTCCTCTTCCATCACTTGAAGAAACCACTTCGTGGGAGGTGTTTCAAAGATGACAACGAGGTGATTATCGAGGTGGAACTTTTCCTCTAGAGCCAAAAAGAAGGGTTCTTCAAAGTCGGTCTCCTCCAGCTCATCAATCATTTGGAGAAGTGTGTCGCCTTAGATGGAGGAAATGTAGAGAAGGACTAAGCTCACGACCGTTCGTTTTCATTAAAAAAAAATTCTTAGCAATAATAACAATTTTATGACCGGCCCCTCATACATGCTGCTTTAGAGGTGAGCAGTTCATTTACTAATAAATACATATTTTAGACTTTTCAGACTGGGTACTTCATCCTAACCACTTCCAAACCAACAGCTAAAATGTTAATGACTCTTGAGTGCTTTGCTTTGAGATTTACTTAAAATTTTACTTAATTTTTGCTGTATCCAAAGCAATGTGCTGTGGCTACCTCTTGCTGACCCTGTTCATGCAGCAGCTTTCCAAGATTGTATAAGCAGCTAGTGACTGCACTTCTGTGAGCGTGGGGGTCCTTCAGGTTCTCATCTGGGATGCTGGCACACTTCTGAAATGTGCGCTTGGCCTCCTCAATGTTTCCCTCAGACTCCATTATAATACCAGTGTTCAAATAAGCAGCTGTTGAGGGCACATAACACATAAACATCATTGCAAATTGGCAACCATACAAACAACTAGAATTAAATGCAGTCCAGAGTTTGCAAAATTACTGACAGACATAAAAAGTTATCGCTCGTTTTGATTCATGTAGCAAATGATACTTGCCTATTACGAAAATTCTTTAATTTTTGTCCGTTAACAAAATGTCTCTTTTTATATGATAACGGAAAAGATTGAGCTTACATGCTAGAGTCGGTCTGCTTTGGATAGCCAGTTTATAGTAATGCAGAGCCTCAGTGAAACGTTCACTCTCTTGTAGCAACAGACCTCTGAGTGAGAGAAGACATAAAAAATCTAAATAAATGAGGGTAACATTTAGACCCCAGCAAAAGGAAGTGCAAACATTTAAATGTTAGGAAGATCATTATCTGCAGTTTAACTATTCATAAATCATGGTGAGTTTCCCGAGAAGGACATGCCTATTGGAAAAAAAAAATTGTATGTTGTATATACAGTAACTGTATATTTTTCATTAATTTTCCTACTTGGAACAGTGTGCCTTGTCACCTTTTTATGTAAGGGAGAGCAAGTAAGCTGCTAATCAAGATTAATCAAATGTCTTGGGTATTTTTAATTTTTTTGTTCAAATATATATTGACATTATAACATCAGGCATGAAAGAGGCAGTAGTAGAACAATGGTTAAAGAGCTGAAGGATTTATGAGTGGTTATAGATTCGTCGTTTTGATCAATGGTTAAACATTTATCAGTGGTTAATGATTTATGTCACTGAAGTTTAAAAATGTATCAGTTATTAATAGTTGACGATTTATCTATGATCAATTAGTAAGAATTCAACCCCTATCATTTTCTGTGTTTTTTTTCTCCTCTTGTTGCCAGTGGTTCAAGCCAAAGAAAATATTTTTTAAAATTACGATGTCAGCAGAGTCCAAGTTAAAACAAAGATGAGACGTGGCAACAATTTCAGCATTTAAAGGAATTCAAAAGTGCTGCCTTTTTTTATTTTATTGCAATCAGACACTGGGTGTAAATTAACATTTAAGCTTTCATTTTTACAATATAATATTGGTTACAGATAGCATTTATACAAAAAAGGGCCTCTAAATCCCTAAACATTGGATAATTAACTAAACTATAAATGTATCCTTTCATTCAGCTTGCTCAACACATCTTGTAGTGAAAGTCAAAAGTAATGAGTTTGCATGGCAGACAGACGACTCACAGGTTGTAGAGCATATCAGCCATGTTGCCACGGTAGTATAGAGCATTTCTGTATGCCTCCTCTGCTTCGGTCATCTTACCCTGGTTCTTTAAGACATTGCCAAGGTTACCCCAAGCTAAGAGATACAATATAAGTTATTAATTGCTTGAGTGCTTATCTCAAACAGTTCTTTTATGTAAATAAGCTTTTTAATTAATACCATTAGAAATTCTTCATGACTTGGAGAGATTAAAATGGTACATGGAGCATAATCGTCAGTGTCTTACCTTTGGCAGGGTTAACAGTTATGCCGGACCTGTAGAGCATCTCTTCATTCTGCCAGTCCTGGTTCCTGCACACTGTTTTGAGGCTGTAAAGCAGCACAAGTCCAGCAGCACAGGCAAAAAGCAGTGCTTTGGTGCTTCTTTGCCTCATTTTTACAAACATGGCCCTTATGCCAAGTGTCACGAGTAGACAGAAGCCCATGCTAGGAATGTAGAGAACCCTCTCTGCCATCACAAAGCCCACGTAGAAAAACAGATTGGTTGCAGGGAGAAAAGGCAGAGCGAGCAGACCAAGTGAGAAGACCACCAAGTTCTCATTGGATGAATGAGATGTTTGAGTAGCTGCATGAAGGTGTTTGGCATATCCATTCTGGGTGCTGGCAAAAAAATCTGATGTGTTTAAGCCATTGTGGTGGTAGATGATGTTGTGTTTATCACTGGTATCAGGAAAATGCATGCTGTGTCCATTAGCCAGAGCTTTTCCATTCATCATAAGGGATTTTTCATTGGTTATTTGGAAAGTGGCAGAATTGTTGCTTCTTAAGCCGAACCAAGCAAGCACCACAAAGCCTAAGTAAAATATCAGTGAACACAAGTTCCTACAATCAAAAATGTTTGTGAGTAAGGGTATAGCATCCATAGACCAATCAAAGCTAAGGGTGTGTGGACAAAGGAGGAGCCAGGCATTGGCAGGCGGCAGGTAGAGAAAGGTAAGTGTTCTGGTGAGAAGTTGAGCTGAATCAGCTGCCGGATTGTCTGAGTTGGAGAAGTGTGGCGGTTTGCAGCCCATCCAGTACAGTCGAGCTGCCAGCAGAACTGCACCCCAGCCAGCCAACCAAGCCAGGCTTACCAGCAGAGGTGCATTTTTCCTCTGGAAAATATGGAAGTGGAAATAGCATATCAATTCCTCTACTCAAGTCAATGTATAACTTGTGCTCTCACGCACACAACTCCAGGACTTTATAAAAAAAATAAAAACAAACAATAGATTTTCTCTCTGATCTTCATCTTTTGACATTCAATGATTTACTGTGAGAGTGGCAGTTTTATTGCAGCAGTGAAACATGATGTTGACTAGACTGAAGTGGATTAAAAAGTAGAAATTATTTCTTCCTCTTCCTCTGCTGCTCAACCTTTGACTCGTTCAAGTCCATAATAACAAACTGGATTTTGAACCATTTTAACTTAAAGACATCAGCTGTTATCTTAAACTTCCACCCGCCAAACACACAGCATGACTGCAAAACAATCCTTGCTATCCGTTATCACCCAAAAGGAGGTTGGGTTCCCTATTGAGTCTGGTTCCTCTCAAGGTTTCTTTCTATTGCCATCTCAGGGAGTTTTTCCTTGCCACTGTCGCCCTCGGCTTGTTCATCAGGAACAATCTGATCATTTTGATTCATACACATTTTTCACATTTCATACAAATTTCCATAATTTTCTTTCGCTTGTGTAAAGCTGCTTTGCGACAATGACAATTGTTAAAAACGCCATACAAATAAAATTAAATTTAATTTAATTATAAGGTTGATGGGACGAAAAAAAGGACGACCTTTTTGCTTTTAGCATTTTTTTGTCATTTATTTTTTCACGTATACTTTACAAGTTCTATTCTTTGCATGTCTCAGCTTATTTGGAAGTTTGGTTTGGAGCAGAGATGGGCGTTGCTCAAGAACCCCATAGTGAGAGCATGGGAGTGCTGGGCTTTAAACCCATTCTGTCAGTTACCCAGAGTCTTAACCACATGAGCCACCACTAGACCTTTTGAAAATCAGTCAAATCTGCATCCATGTTATCTCCTGCCATCAACCTAGGTGAATGAAATCAAACCTGACAATGTTGAAGTGCAAGTCTGTTTTTCCAA
The DNA here is from genome assembly GCA_030014305.1 of Clarias laeviceps. Classification (NCBI taxonomy): domain Eukaryota; kingdom Metazoa; phylum Chordata; class Actinopteri; order Siluriformes; family Clariidae; genus Clarias; species Clarias laeviceps. The sequence continues at coordinate 8,316,166 of JAQMYJ010000004.1, read as the reverse complement.
ATTTTGTTTTGGTGAGTGTCTTGTCTTTGGGTGCCCTATCGCTTCCGTGAGGGTGTGATGGAGATAAACTGCATGCAACATACAAACTGTGTAAACATAACATAACATAACATAAAAATGTTAAACCATTATTGAAAAAACCTGGGAAACGGAACAGAAATATTTAGAAACATTTTTTTTTAATTTGCAAACAGGACCCTAGAACCTCTAAGAAACCAGACAAGCCAGGGGATAAAATGAGATAAGGGTAGAAAGGAAGTAAAGGAAGACTTTCTTTTCCCACTTATACCCTCACATCACCTCTCTCGCTCCCTCGCTTTCACAATGTGTTTGTGTTCCCATACTCTCCTGGCTGTAATCTCACAATAGCCTGGGATATCTTCTATGACGTAGACCTTAAGTGTACATGTATCCAGACAGACTGGTACAGTAGACATGATAAAAACCCCAGATGCAGTGGCACCCAACACATGGCTGGCATGTCTAGACGAAGGTGTGGTAGCCATGTGCAATGTGTGCTTCGGACTAGACTCCGAAGCACACATTGCACATCTAGACTCCGAATACACACATGCACTACAGTATATTTTTAACTTGTACTTCTTTGCGCCCAAGGAGTTATAAATCTCACTGGGATATAATGACTAGGGTGGCCAAAGCCAAGCAGAAGTAAACCTAAAAAAAAAAAAAAAGGTGGGAGCAAATCTTGAAAAGTGATTTAAAGTAAATACAAGATAAACATACAATGGTACCACTTTTTCACAAAGTCCAAGAAGCATGGCAAAACAATAGCATGGCTACAGCAGTGCTACAGCAACTCTCATGGAATTGGTTCCCATCAACCAAAATGGAAAAAATACTTCATACTGACACACACACACACACACACACACACACTGTCCGTATTTTACCTTCCTCTGGCAAGCAGCATGCATCTTCCTTTGCAGGGCAATGAATCATTAAAAAGCGCATAATAGTTACACTCACCTTAAGAAGGACTGCTAGAACATTATGCAAGTGCATGCGGTGGACCACAAAGATGTCATAGACAGCTGACACGGCCAGGACGGTCACCCCCTGCTCTTTCCAAAACATGGCCGCTGCTGCAGCAACCAGGCTACCGGCCAGCCATGCCTGCACTCTCCACCTCGTGCACCATGAATTCCCGGCATGTGGCCGGAGCCTGCAGTGGCACCTGTAGAAGAGCAGAGAAAGCAGAAAGCACAGGGCAGCGCCCATATCTGCACGTCCTACTAGTCCTGCTACGGCCTCCGTATGGATCGGGTGCGAGGCGAAGAGAAGTCCAGCCAGCAGACTCCAGGGTCCTCCGGCTAGCAGGAGGCCACAAAGTGCAGTGAACAGGACGGTGACGCAGCAGTGCAGGCCAACGTTGAATAAGTGGTAGCCACGTGGTTCCAGGCCACCCAGAGCATAGTTGAGGCGGAAGGAGAGGGTGCAGAGTGGTCGGAAGGACTTGTGGCTGCCACTGTGAGTGAGCAGAGTGCCCCAGAAGTCGTCGTACAGTATGTTGGTCCAAGGTGTCTCTGGCAGGAGGTCTGGGTTGGTTTTGATAGCGCGGCTAATGTAGACAGGAACAGAAAGTAAATCACAAAAAGAGAGGGGTAAAAAAAAAAAAAAAAAATTCTGCACATTTAGCCCCAAAAAAAGAGACATCATACTTATGAAGGCATCTTCCCACTAAACACTGAAAATGTCCCTCATTACATGATAATGCATGGTCTAACATAATAATAGAGGAATAGAGGGCCCTATACCCTGAATCAAGTAGCCTATTTTAGTGATTGTGACGCAAGAAGAAAAAGGAAGGCATGCAATTAGGTATATAAAGAGTAATGTGGCAAAAAACAGAACACAATGCATCAAGAAGAAAAAAAGGAAAAAAGGAAAAGAGACATGTTCACAAGCCCCACACAGTCAGTCAGATATTTTATGGTAAAGACTGTTTTGCTTTGAATGTTAGATGTAACACAATGTACTACCTATGATTCTTATGTGTGCGCTCTAACAGCTGTTGTGGCCGACATGCAGCTCAAAGGGTGACGTCATTTCCTCAGAGCATTCAATCTGATCAAATATTAATAAACGACTTGTGCGTTGGTCTACAGATCTCATCAGAAATAGACAGAATAAATGGGGATGAAACAGGCTCTAATACAGCTAGGAAATGTAGTGGAATGGAACGGAATGAACTAGGCCAAGTGGTTTAAAGCTGGCAAAATCTCTGCATAATCTCTGGCATAAAAATCCAAAATTTGCTTAACATGACATTGTGCCAGCGCAGGAACAGACCCAGTACAGTGTGTATTTATTATAATACCTTATGTACTTCTAAGGGAGTGGCATGGCACAGAAGTGGATTAGTTTTGCCTGACACACTCAATATCGCTTACATATCTCAGGAGAGTAGACACTCAGCCGGAGAATGGCATGTTTTGTTTTTAAAAGGCTTGAAACACAATGCTGGGAAAGCAAGAGGCCTGTACTTGCCCTCACGCTATGGGCCCACATCAGTGTACCAGCCCATAATACACAGACCAGATACACACAGAGGTTCTTTCACATATATTGAGCCTTTACAATACTATTTTGTGGAAGAAACAAGTGTGCAAGTATAAAAATTAAATTATTCTTGGAAGAATATGAAATAACCTTATTTTGCCCATGGGCTTATTATAAAGCATTTTACTATAAAGTTTAAAAAGCAATAGTGCTGTGTCTGGATAACACCTTGCATTAATGATTGAATAAGCATCAACAACAAACAATAGATTTTAAATTTAAGACATTTCTTTTCTAACTTTTGGAAAGTGTTTAAATCCAAGAGCACAAATCTGACAATAGATGCAGTTACGTAGAACCTAATCAAAATAAAATTGCATCATGATCTCAATCTGAAGAGTCTTCAATTGGAACGAGGGTGGCGGTGTAAACCCTTGATAATCTGTTCTTTTGATCCAGTCCTTTCTCCTGTCAAAATAAATATATTCTTTCTGCACATTGGCTCCAAGTGAAGGAAACATTTGTGGATGTGACAAGTTTCCCGGAGGGAAATTTTGCTTCCGTTCCTGATCAGAAAGTCTGTGAGAACAAATCTCTGCCACCAGTATTCACTTTCATCCACTGGGTCTTCAGCCCAGAAGAAGAATAAATGAGACTGTATATCCTTGTATTAAATCATAACACAGAAGGTGGGATTTATTGGAAAAGATAGGAAGCCTAACATAAGCTCAAAACTTTGTTATATTTCCAGCAGATTAAACACTTCACACCACTTTAACGTCAGAAACGTTACATTCGTATTAAATGCTTTGACCATGAGACGCACATCTTCTCAGATCAGCATGCAAGTAAAGAGTTTGAATCTCACAATGACTGAAAAAAAATTTGTCCACGTACTTGTAGCTATTGTTACTCATGTTGCTTAATAAAGAGCTAATACATGCAGACGCTTTCAGAGACTCTGCATGTTGTTCTCGGTAAATTCCTAGTAGTGACTGTGACTGTGTGTCCTCCTCAAGTGAAGTGACCCAGAGAACAACTTGGAAGCTGGAACATTAATTAACATCCTGTTGTGACACCCAGCACTTGAATCTTTTCAAAATACTAAACTTTTTCACATTGACTTGACGTTCCTGCTTAAGATGTCATGCCACACACTGCGATATCTACCCGTATAAACTAATGCTGTTCTGAATAAACAGTCTCCAGTTTAATGTGACATACAAGAGGGGAAACACTTGGCAGAATATGGATTGTAAACCTTTAGTGGACCTCGTGTTATTTTCTCTGTGTTTACAATGCTGTTTAATCTTGTGCATGCTTTTAATCCATATATAATGCATCTTGCAGTGCTGGCTTATAAAACTTCTACAGAAATAAAATTACTTAACATGGAAAAAGATAGAAAGATGGAAAATTCTGTTTTTTTCAGTGCAGTCATTTTAAATTTAGGTTCAGTTTAAAAAAGCATTTTAGAGTAATGAAATGCTTGTTATAAAATTACTGATGACATTTTCATTATAATGTTCAAATCCTGGTTCCGCTTCTATTTCCTGTCAATTAGTTTACTGCTTAAAGGGCATCTTTTATGCAAAAGCAACATATTTTGTCATTTTTGGACATTCAGATGAGTCTCCAGTGTGTAAGAACAAACAAAAAAACATGAAAAATAAAACAAATTCTGCTTTATGTGCTTTTTCACGTTTTGCATTGTTCAATTATTGTTGCATCGTTTTCACATTGTTCAATCTATCAGAGCACACTGAAGTATATGGCAGGCTAGATATTGAAACACACAGTGAGTTTATATATGTTGGGTAAGCAATGCTTTTCTCCAGTGTTGTATGTCTTGCAATCCTCTCATATCTATTTAACTTTCAAAATGAAAATGTTCATCCGGTTTCAGATTATACAAACAGAGGCTGGGAAACATGCTGCTGGAGTACAATACTGATGTGGCGATAAATTATCTTCCTTAATGTATTGCAGAGGTTGGAGGTAACTGAGTACATTTACTTAATTACGGTACTTAAGTTCATATTCCATCTGTCTCTTTTTTACTTGAGTAGTTTTATTAGAGGACATGTTGTACTTTTCTCAATTCACACATACATGCATTCTTATTTCTACATTATGACTATTAACTTTCTAAACTTGGCCCGCCAGACTCGAATTTGCATTGCTCTCAAACTGTAATTTAACTTTCTTTCTTGCTCGCACTCAATGTGAAACAGCCATGAATGTGGCCACTCAAATCCAGCCAATCATTTATATCATTACAGCATACTGTAAATGTCTCACACACATGTGCACATACTAAAAACTAAAATATACATTACTGTCTGAACAGGGACACTTGGAATATAAATGTACACTTTAGAGTGTACATGACTATATCCAATCAGGATATAACTTGCTGTATTAGATAATTAAACCTGACGTGTCGATTTGTAGCTGTCACACAGAGACTCAGAGAACAGAGTGAATGCTACAGAGAATTATACTAGAAGTATGTTAAGATTGAAAAATACATCGTTTGTATTTTTTAACTATAAATTCTACACTGTAATCTAATGTACAGTGGAACCTTGGATTACGAGTAACGCGGTTTACGAGTGTTCCGCAAGACGAGCAAAGATTTTAAATAAATTTTGACTTAAAAAACGAGCGTTGTCGTGGTTTATGAGCACCGAGTATCATGTATAACACATGCGCTTCTTGTTTTGAAACCGAGCGTCATGTCATCACAACTGAGCCAACGGTTTTTCTCTCTCTTGCGCTGCGGAATTGTAGGTAAACGTCTCCCCTGCTGGGTTAATACACACACACACACACACACACAAACACATTAACGGAGAGATCATTTTTAAAGCCGTTTAAAAATTAGCAAGGAACATCGCTAGTCACACTCGCGTGAGCGAAATCACTGCTGTAAAGTAAAACAATAACAACAAAAAACAAATTAATCATCTCCTCACCTTTGAAAACAATCGCGACAGAGAAGAGATTTCCTCTGTGTTTGTAGCCGAGAGAGAGAGAGTGTGTGTGTTGGTGTAAGTGAATGAGCGCACACACACACACAAACACACGCTTTTACAGCCCCCCTCTCAGGTTCCCAAACAAACACACACTCTCTGCCTTACGCACACACATACACGCGCGCACACTCAAAAACTCTGCAGGCACTAAGTCCCAGCACGGGAGACGATAAGTCTCGGCTTTACAGCTCCCCCTCCTCTCGGCTACAAACACAAACACAGACGCTAGTCGCCGCCACTGAGCAGCAGTCTATAAATCAGCGGTGTATGCAAGCACATTATGGCACGTTATCAAAGTCGTATTAATGATCGAATATACTGTAGGCCTGTTTAAGAATTTTATTTTATTTGATATCAGAACTAATAGATGTCCACGTCACGATGTCCAGCTGCTTGCTGCTTTTTGTTTAAAATATGTTTCATTGATCATTAGCCCTCATTCATGGATGGACTTTTCTTTTGACACATTTTATTTTATGATGAAATTTGATTTAGTTTCAAACCCCGCACCCATTCTTTTTTCTGAGTGATTGTAATGCTTTATACCCCTATCCCACCTATGCGGTTTGGCTCGCTGTGAGATACGGTGTTATACCCCTAACCCACCTACACGATTTCGCGCGGTGGCCGTAAGTAGGGTTCATCATGATTCACCGCGAGTTTTTGCGCTGTGATTACGTTTCCATCTTTCCGTGTGAAAAATTAAACATGTTTAA
>JAQMYJ010000004.1:8291161-8309792 GCA_030014305.1 Clarias laeviceps | reverse complement strand
TGTATTTATTTTTTTGGGCTGTAGAACAAATAATTTGAGTTTCCATTATTTCCTATGGGAAAATTTTATTTGGTTTACGAGTGTTTTGGAATACGAGCCCACCTCCGGAACGAATTATGCTCGTAATCCGAGGTCCCACTGTATTTAATTACAAAAGAACTAACAAACTCTGTGACATTAACCTTATTCTGACAAAATATTAATAATAAATATTAGATTACAAAAAATGATCGAGGCAAAATCTTCTGCCACGAAGCTTCTTTTAATTAATATTAAAAGCTTGCGTTGTGTTTTTTGCGCAATTATTTGTTTGGCGTGATACAGCGCGCTTCCGGATGCAAGCCACCAGTAAACACAGATGAAGAAGCAGCGCTTAAGTCACCCAAAAAAGCGGAGGGAGACGCAAACAGTTAGCTGTGTATTGATTTGAGGGAGCGTTCGGTTGCCGGCTGCAAAATGGAAAGGAGCGATAAAAATATCAGCTAGTCAAGAGATGAAGAAACCAGCAAGAGAAAACGATAGAATGTTATGTTATGCCTGAGCTGTAGATTTTAAAACTTTTAGTTCTTAAGTTGTACAACTTAGTGTTTTTGTATAATTATTTAATTAATGTTTGCCTTAGTTTTTTTGAAACTTTAAGTCATTTGAAATACCTTTTTTTTAATCTAATACTTTTTTTAGTTTTTGCATCTGAGAAAAGGCTCTAAAATAAGAATTTATGGCATTGGAATGCACTTAATTCATCTCAGTCAACCTAAAGCTATTCCTTGTATTGTGAATAATGACAATGTTTATTTTTGATAAAATGCTGTATGCACTTATAAAATAAAAGTAGATTTTTCTAAAAAGAAAACCAATTAATCTTTGTTTCTCTTAAATATATTACATTGATGTTTAATTAAGCAATGGTAAATTTTATCCGATTACTCGATTAATCCATTACATTTTTGGTAGAATACTCAATTACTAAAATATTTGATAGCTACAGCCTACTAAATATGAACTAACGCATGCGATGATGAAGTACTGTAGTTGGCAAATTGTGCTTATATACACAGTGGAACCTTGGATTGCGAGTAACTTGGTCTGCAAGCATTTTGCAAGACAAGCAAATTTTTTAAAATAAATTTTAACTTTATTTAAACAAGCGAGGCCGAGCGTCACATGATCACAACTTCAGCCACGATTCTTATTAAAGGTAAAGTGCAGGTTGATTTGTTTTATTTTGTATTAATTTTTTTTGTTATGAATGGTTTCCACAAACCAAAAATAATCATTGAATCATCTGGGTTTCCATTATTTCTTATAGGGAAAGTTTGCTTTGATATACGATCGGAATGAATTATGCTCGCAATCCAAGGTTATACTCTATATAGAAAGTTTTTTAAGAGAATTAAAATCTTAGTGCCCATGGAGAAAAATCATGATTCACAGAGAGTGAAAGAGCGACATTTAACCCACAGCTACTGTGGGTTAATAAAAGCCCTCTACTTTTGATACTCTTGAATTTTTGAAGGCGAGTACTTTTACTTGAGTAATATTTGCCCAGAGGAGTCTACTTTTTAGTCATGTACAGAATTTATGTACTTTGGTGTATTGTGAATGTCATTGGTACCTCTATAACAATGACTAACTGCATTTTTACAGCAAAAAACACCTTGCTGAATATTAAAATTCGTAGTCATGTTGTGAATATCGCAAGCAACATTTTCCAAATTATTTCCCAGTTTCATGAGAGCAGACTGAAACGGTCATCACTCTTCATGCATAACCCACAAACAGTAGGAAACAAAAGTGTTGTGAAACAGTGATGGAAATATGGCTTCCTGCATTAAACACCACCACTGTAAATACTATGCACATTCTCCAAGCTCATGAAAACTGCGCAGCTCTGATAGATGTTTTATTTTCCTCAGTCATTCCTCTTAGTTTATGTGAAACATAAGGGCATTGAGTAGTGTTATTCTTTCCTTTCTGAACAGCTTGCTTTCGTTTGTTTGTTTTTCCTAATGTGGGAGTGTGGAATGATAAAAGATTATTTGGTCCCAGAACAATATTAATGAACGTACGAGATACGTGTCCAGCCAAGAAATGCTGGGGATGAGGAAATCTGGACTGCTGGCTGCTTTTAGAGCAGACCTTAAACACGGGGTGTTTGTGAGATTTAGGGTTTTTACATGCCAGACACAGAGAGAGAATAACTCTGCAGTTATTCTGTGCATTTATAATTTAGTTATACATTATCAGTGTTCTACAGCGTTCATGATATCTCCCTACATATAAATTCTATTTTTTTATTAATTATATCACTTTAATTGTATTGTATTGATGACTATTATCAATTGTATTTTGACTATTAAATGTAACCAAAAATTCCAGTTCCAAGAGACCTAACTGAGGTTAGGTCTGTTAATACAGTTGAAAGGAACAAATAACTTTGTTAGAGATTTTTGCATTCTCAGCAGGAAACACTGGTCAGTGTTTTAAGTGCAAGATGCGTTGTTTTGTTCTTGTATCACACAGAAAAAGCATCATTTTAAGACTCTATATTAATGCCATGGTATTGGAACATGATGTTCAAATCTCAAGTGTCCGAATAAAGTACGTTTGGCCCTAAAGTGTAATATATAGAAGTAAAGTTAACCTCTCACACCGCACGGAAATATACATTGACACATTGATCAAATTCAGTTAGGCATGTTTCCATGACTACTCGATTCATTTAGTTTCATGATGTTCCAACTTTTGTCCTTAATCTAAAAAAGGCAGAGGTAGAAAAAAATGCAGCTCGAAATGTCATGACATTAAGAAGATCTCCATATGTGAGAGTGCATCATTCACCCAAGTGCTTCTCATCACAGCTAAAATATTTATAAACTCTGCAAGTGTTTATGGAGGTTGCTTACTCAGAATAAGAAAACTAACAGGGACAGACTGGAGCCTAATATTTCAGCAAATATATGACCCCTTTATTTCAGGAATCAACTCGGCTAAGTTGGGCTCAGCCATGACATAAGCATCCACTGAGCTGGATGGTTAGGATTATGATGTCATAGGTTGGTCATAGGTTGTTTAATTATATGTACACTCTATGGCCAAATAAAGTAACATACAATAACATTTTATTCAATCAATTTTGGCTTTGATTATTATCAGACCACATGACCTTTTTTCCCATTGCTCCAAAGTCCAATATTTATGCTCTCTAGCAAATTGAAGCCTTTTTTTTCTGATTAGTCTCACTAACGTTTTGTTTTCTTATGGCCACACAGCTGTTTAGTCCCAATCCTCTGAGTTCTCATCACACTGTGTGTATGGCAATGCTCTTACATTCACTATTAAACATAGCTCTGGTTTTTACTGTTTATTTTTTACCATGCAAATTCACGAAGTGTTAAAGTGATATCCGTTCATGATTGTTCTTCACATTACTTCCACAAAGTTGAGCACTCTCCTTACAGATTTTGATAATGTGTTGATTGGCTCTTGATTGGCTCCCAGTAATTTTAAACTGGCATTGTTTTCTCTGCTTGATGCAGCCCAATAATTTGACCCTTCTGAAATGTTTTTTTTTTTGTTGGCTAGGCAGTATATTTAGAGATAGACAAAATATGTACAGCATAGACGTTTTCCTGAACGAGAACTGAAAACCACTGTCTTAAATAAATCTTTCATAGAGGGCAAAAGCGATTGTTAAAATGGAAATCCATCATCTGATCAAGAAATCATGATTTCTCCATTATACATAGCGGTTAAACATCAGCAGCAACCTGCTTATAGCCTTTAAAGAAAAAAATTTTGCAGAAAACTAAAATTCTCTTAAAATATTAAGTATATTATAATGTTATTTATGTCACCTGTCGATGGTCATAATGTTATAGTTGATCGGTATATGTATATATGAGAATGTCCTGGAGAGTATCCTGAGCTTTCAATGACAGACAGAGGAAATGAGACATGGCAATAAAGCAGCACTTCATCAGCTCCACTTTATTCTACCAAGCTGTCTGAAATACTGAATCGCAAAAGCAGTTCATGAGCTGATTAAAAACACTACCGGCCACTGCCTTTCGTTTTGTGTCAGCATGGCCGAGCCCAATACTCTATGATGTTCAATAGTATCAGCCCATGAATTTTCTACACAATATTGACTTGGAAAGCTGTGGCGTCAGTGAACAAAGGAAACAGGGCAGGTAAGTTTACTACTGACTAATCACAAAACTCATCTTCCCTTTCAATAAGAATGCTTGTCTCAGGGCTACCTTTTGTAAAAACTGATACCCTAATCAATATGTGCTTACAAGGCAAATAATGTTGAAAGCCTGGTTTAAGAGCCATGATAAGTGCATCTGCAGAGGCTGTCGATAGGGAGAGGGAAAAGACCATGACATTAAATACCAAAGCAAAGATTAAAACAAGTACATTTTTTATACACTCATATTACAGTAGAACTAGAATGCTTAGAGTATTTAGCATGTCTGCAGAAAAGAAAACAAACACATGGTACCATGATTATTGGCTTTAGGCTGGAATGCAGAATAATTCTAGAAAGGGCAGTGCCCGATGCCAAGAGGTTACTTTCATACACTTCAACACACAAGTTACACAAGCACCTAAAACAAGGACTAGAAAACTCTGAAAAATGATGAAGCATGTCACTGTGTTAAATCATTATATTTTTAGTCTTTAGTTTGACAAATCTGTCAACTGCTTTCTAACAAAATCATGCTTTAGAATTATTGTCACCTCATGAGTTATGATCAGTGCTGTGAATTATAGATAGCCTTCCAATTGAGTTTGATAAAATTTTGAGCATTGTGTTTTTTTCAGTCGAATTCAGCACTAATGTTTGTTTGATCTGTCTCAGGCAGCTTGATGTCTTACATACTATGAAGTATTAAAAACAACTAAAAGTAACCTCTTAAATAAACAGTAATGTTTAAACATCATGACTCATACAAAGTCTTTTTTCTCCATGACAGTCTTCTGCTCCAGTGCAGTAGGTGGTGGTATTGCAACAACTGCCCATGAACTCAGAAGAAGAACTGATCATTTTGCAAAACAGAAGAATTTGCAGAGGATGGAAGTGGTCTAGTTCTTTTTTTTTTTTTTTTGTTTTTTTTGGAAAAGCAGAATTATATATTTTTAGGAATTTGCAATGTTCCAGGCCATTTAATGTATGTTAATTTAAAAAGTCTGACTCGATCAATTGAATATTAAAATCTAATCAAAATTTTTATATTTATTCAATGTCAACTAAGGCTTATAAAGCTATTATAACATTTCAAATAGTCATTTAGTCAATAGTCTGATCATTTATCACCTTAACTGTAGAGTGTAAATGAGCAGTTCTAACTATCATGGCATAATTTCACTAATATTATGCATAGAGACCCCCCCTCCCCCAGTAGTATATGATAAAACAAAACAGAAAAATATTAACATCTTGTAAGTCTATTGACTTTCTCCTTGAATGATAATACATTATGTAAATTTGTGCAGTTCTGTGACTCATTGACCCTTTTGAGAACATTCTCTATTTTGATATTTAGCAGGGTTTTTTTCTGCCAGTAATGGAAACAGACTGATAATTGGATAAATGAGAGATCTGTGGGAAATGTAGATAAATACCCAGGAGATGAATACCCAGACCGGACGTAAGAGTGCAACTCATTCAGCTGTTAAGGCAGAGCACAGTCTGAGAAAATTAGCCTTGTCCTTCACTGCATTAGTGCCTGAATGGAGGAGACCAGATGTACACTTTTAATAGTATGCTTCCACATGAAGCCTGATAATATATTGAAAAGTAAAATGGTGTGATGGTTCTCTTGTACTAGACCAGAAGCAGACAGGAGAATTGAATTATGGTTCTTGCTTTTCAGCAAAATGAAAAGTATGCAAGTTCACACATTTCACTTATAGTTCTGTCATATCTTTACTAAATCCATAACCAAAATATCACAATTCCGCAGGAATGAAAATCCTGTAAGTTTATTAGATATTAAATATCATAATTAAAAAGTATTTTTATCTGAAATGTATGTTGAAGTTGTGAAACATTTAAAACCCATACATCACCTCAGGTTATCTCAGCTAAGGCACATGGATCTGAGCTTTCATCAGTGAACTGAACAATGCAGCTCCGTCTTCCTGCTTCACTCTTCCAGAAAAGTGGCTGGTATTTTGATTAAACATGTTTTCCTCATCCTGTAGTAACAGCTTCGTCTTTTAATGAATGAGCTCAACTGGCTGCTCCTTCTCTCTTTCTGTACGTTAAATAAGCTCATGAATACAGCAGCAGGCTATTTTGCTGTGATGACAGGACTGTTGACAATAAGGGGATTTATTTGGGATTCGAAAACGTAGCAACTCAAAAACTCCCTTAAAAGTTCTTAAGGAGCTTTAAACCATAAAGTCCTGGTCTTGTTCAGTCAGGGTGCTGGATGAGAGATTATCATTTTTTAACAAGGACACAAAAATGCCAAGCAGCCAAAAATATTTCTAAATACAAAATTTTTACAGGGCATCCATTTAAGTAGCTTTTATAAAATACAGTATGTAGGCATTGTCATGTAATACACTTCTGTTGACACATTTGGTACCAGAGTTATTTACACTGCCAGGTCATGTGTAGTGCCTAAACCATGCACATTAAAGTGCGTGTGTGTGTGTACTGTGTGTCTGTCTTATGTGAAACACCATTCATCATATTTAACAGTACCTTTAATTTCACCAAATACAGACTTGTGCCTTGCCCCAAAATCCTGAAAGTATTTTAAAGACATTTACCCAAATGGGAAGTAAGACATTACAAATGTATACACACCCATTTATTAAACCTGAATAGACAAAAGCTTTAGAAATTGATATTGGAATCATAAAGCCACTCCACTCAAATCTAACTACACCATAGTCAAAATGAGCCGCGTTATTATGTGAGCAAAAGTTCAAGTTTAAGTGCAGCACATGACTGAGCTTGACTCTAATACTATTCAATGTACACATACATGTCTGACATACTGCTCGCTGTGTAAAATCAATAATATAATGTTGGTAATCACAGGATCAGTTTGAAAGCTGGGTCTTTTTTCTCAAAGACTAACAGTCAGTTATAGATCACAGACCCATGGACGGTAAATAAAAATGTTTAATTGTCTTTATGTCTGCATCAGTATTATATTCAGTATCGACAATTTCCAGCATGTGCATTGCTAGTATGATCCAAGCTTTTATTTTTAATAATCCTATTTTGACTGGTGGGATGAGATTCTGCTACTGAATGACTAGGATGTGTCACAGGAGTTTAGTGGGATTACCGAGAGATTCAGTGGCTACAGGATTATTTTACAAAAGGGGAGAAGCATTACCAACTCACAGCTCCACAGTCCAGGGATTGACCTTAAACTCAGGTTACAATCTGTGCAGTGTTTCAAGACTTTGCTCAAGGATTGCATATGTTTCCACTGGGTTCTCCAGTTTCCTCCTACTTCCCAAAAACAAGTACAGTAGGCAGACTGGCCTTTCAAGTTGGCATGAATGAGTATGTGAATAGGGTGAATTTACCTTGAGTGAAGGATAAATCTTAGCTGTAAGAGTTCCCAAGATAGCCCTCTGGATCCACCATGACCCTGACCAGTGGTTATAAAAGATGAATGATTCTTGATTCCTGGTCATTCAGTACATGCAGGTCATCAGCTGACTTCATTTTATTGTCACATAACGTTGCTGAGCCTAGAGCTGTCCAATTGAAGCAACCCCAGATCATAATCCTGTCTCCAAAGGCTTATACAGTGGCCACTATGCATGATGGGTGCATCGCTTTATGTGCTTCCCTTCTTACCCATCGCTCTAAAATAGTGTCAATCTGGACTCATTGGGTCACATGACCTTTCCAATCTTTACGCTCCATAGCAAACTGGTGTCGTTTTTCTGGTTAGTCCTTGATGGGAGCATTTAGAATCACTAATAAGTGGTTTTCTTTTGGCACACAGCTGTTTAAAATCCTGCAAGTTCTTGTTACATTGTGTATGTGGAAATACTCTTGCTTTCACCATTAAACACCGCTGTGCTTTCTATTGTTTCTACTGTTTTTTATTATGCAGTTTAATCAAGCATTTAAGTGATCATGGTCATTCATGATTATTAGTATTATTTTTTAACTACATTTTTTTTTTTTGCGAAGCTGATGGTTCAGCACTATCCTTCCAGGTTTTAATAAAGCCTTGAACAGTTCTTAACCCCAGTAATTTCAGCACAGTCCTTAGTTGTTTTCTTTTCATGATTGTCAATAGCCTGACCCTTTTGAGAACTTCTTTTTCCATGACCACAGGATTCAACACGTCTTTCACATATTTTAAGAAATGACAAGCTACTTATGGTAATACTTAGGGTTAAAAGAATTGCTGACTCGGTTCAGTCAGGGTGTTGGATGAGAGATTATTGTTTCTGAACAGAGACACAAAAATGCCAAGCATACAAAAATATTCCTAAAAACTAAAATTGTGCAGGGCCTGCATTTTAATACCTTTCATAGTATTTTTTCAAACAGCTGGACATATGTAGGCATTGCAATGTGATTCTGATGCCAGAGTTATTTACACTGTCAGATCATGTGTAGTGCCCAACTGTGTATATTAAAGTGTGTGTGTGTGTGTGTGTGTGTGTGTGTGTGTGTGTGTAGCTCTTATTACTGACTGACTGACTCCCTTATGTGAAATCCCATTCCCCATATCTAACATTACCTTTCATTTCACAAAATGCAGCCTATACCTTCAAGAGCAAATATCCTCAAAAAATCCTCTGAATGTATTTTAAAGCCATACACCCAAATGGGCGATACATAGGTTCACACTCTCATTTATTTAAAATAAATAATGCCCATAAATTATTATGGACAAGAGCTTAAGGAATTGATACTGGAATCATAAAGCCACTCAACTCCAGTTCCAGTAATTTCAGCAATCTCCTTAGCTGATTTCTTTGCTTGATTGCCAATAATCTGATCCTTCTGAAAACAGTAACATCTTTTTCATTGACCACAGGATTCATCTTCCCATGTTTTAAGAAACAAGAAGTTACTCATTGTAATAATTAGGGTTAAAAGAACTGCTGCCATCTGAAACATATTAATCCCTGCAGTAATTATACAATTAAGTGCTCAAAGCAATTGCTTATTTAAATCCAAACAACCTTGACATAATGTTTTTTGGCTGACGACCCCATTTTAAGGGCCACAAATTCTCACAATCGCACTTCCACACCATTTATTTATTTATTTTTTTAACTGGGACTGGAATTACACCTAGTTGAAAAGCCATGGTGCATTACAGGAATAAAACACTTCATGATGTGCTGTTATTGGATGGGTGGTGTTATGCAGCTGACCCAAAATATTGATCATTTTCTTTCCTAAAAAGATATTCATCATTTTGTAATTGTTAAAGAATGATGCTATAATTTTATTAATACATTAATTGTCACTTTTAATGTTGCAGACAGCTTCAAATGGGTTAGATTAAGTTACAAGGTGTACAGATGATGACACTGGTCTATACCGCTTTATCCTGTATACAGTGTCGAGGGGGCCTGGAGCCTATCCTAGGAGACTTGGGGCATGAAGCGGGGTACACCCTGGCTGGAATGCCAATCCATCGGGGGCACACACAGACACACTTACACCCCCATTCACACACTACGGGGAATTTGGGAACGTTAATTAGTCTAATCTGCATGTCGTTGGCGTGCGGGAGAAAGAAAGCACAGGGAGAACATGTAACGTCCATCCACAAAGACCACGAGGTGGGAATCAAACCCTCAACCATTAAGCCACTGTGCTGCTGTATTTTTGACACGTGTAAGAAAAGGTAAATCCTTAATTTCACATACACTATATAGACAAAAGTATTTGGAACAACCTGTTAATTAGCCAATTCGGGTGTTTCAATCAATCAGGCCCCTTATCCCCATTTAAGGACAATCTTAATGCTTCAGCATACCAAGACATCTTGGACAATGCTACCATTAAAACTTTGTGGCAACAGTTTGGGGACGGCCGTTTTCTATTCCGACATGACTGTGCCCCAGTGAACAAAGACATGGTTTGATGAGTTCGGTGTGAAAGAACCTGACTGGCCCTAACACAGAGCCCTGACCTCAACCCCATCGAGCACCTTCGGGATGAACTGGAATGGAGATTGCAAGAGCCAGGGCTTCTCGTCTAACATCAGTAACTGTCCTCATAAACGCTCTACAGAATGAATGGGAACACTCCCAGAAGCTCCCACAGAAACACTACAAAATGTGGACAGCCTTCCAACAAGAGTGGAAGCTGTTATAGCTGCAAAAGGGGGACCAAAGTCCTTATAGAGGTATATGTATTTGGACACAATGTCTTTTTTCCATATAGTGTATGTAGACTCTCTGGGACTGGTCTACTCCGCGTATCGATCTCGTGTCAAATAACAGCCAATAGGCAGCGTTTTTAAAAGGTTAAAATATCAAACTCGCTTTGATTTGCTTTTAAACAGTCCTGTATCGGCGGTTTTCACACGGCGCGCGCTTGTAACCAAAGTAACGTCTACATTAAAACCTCAACTGCTGTGGCTTACATATCAACAAAGTGTAACAGTGTGGAGAGATGCAGAATAAATATAGAGAAAACATTTCTGTATAAAATCAAACAAGAAGAAAACCAAAGAGAGAGAGAGAAAGAGAGAGCTCACCTGTCATCGTAGCAGAAATCAGCGTCGAGCGTGTTCACGTACAGTAACAGAGCCACAGCGCCGCACACCAGCTCCCTTATCATTTCTCAATACAAACAAAATAAATAAATAACAAACAAAGGAAAAGCAGACAACAATACGAAAAAGAAATATTACTTCTCGCCTCTCCTTGTTTCCCTCATTGCTCTTTTAAAGGAGCGCTACAGTACCCGTTCGGAGAAGTCGTTACGCCTCTACACACACAACGAGCTCGGAGCGCCGCCGCACCGTGTTTGTTTACGCGCGCGCGCACGAATACAGCTCCGTCCCGGTGACCGCGTGCACAGATTCACTGACGCGCATGCGCACTTGAGTGTATCCTCTGGCTAATGAATGTCCACTTGTATTGTACGTATTATTACTGTCGTCGTCATGCGCGTGGATCCTGCAGGCTACTTCTGAGCTGTTTTGAGGAACTGCACTATATTTATTAATCTATTTTGATGAAATTGTTTGGGTGTGATGCGTGAAATAAAGAGGCGCAAAGAAGTAAAAATAAAAAAAAGGGAGAGAGAGAAAATCCTGCCAGACAGACTTTGCAGTTTATCACTCACACACTCATTCATCGTCTACCCTGCTTTAGCCTGTGTACAGAGTCACGTGGGGCCCAGGAGCCTATCCCAGGAGACATAGGGCACGAGGTGGGGTACACCCTGGACGAGGTGCCAATCCATCTCAGGGCACACACACACTCATTCACACACTACGGGCAATCTGGGAATGCCAACTAGCAGAATCTGCAATTCTTTGGACTGTGGGAGGAAACCAGAGTATGTGGAAGAAACGTACCAAGCATGGAGAAAACTATACAAACTCTATGCACACCCCAGAGGTGGGAATCGAATCCAGACCGAGAAGGTGCAAGGCAACAGTGCTGTATTGCATTTATTAAATAAACATTATTTAATAACCTTTATTAGGTTCACATCATTGCCTGGCTTCAACCCTTATGCAGTTTGAAAGCTAATGAAATCCTGGTTCGTGCTGAGGTAGTTCATTGCAATTTCAACTTCATTGAAATTTCTGGTAAAAATCCTTAAACATCTTTCAACAAAATTCAGCTGTTAAAATCCAAACATTCCAGTTGCACACCTTACACCTGTACTCCAACAGTTACACAAGTTATCTAATACACAAAATATCAAATATAAACTTATACAACTTATTAAAAAAAAAACAAAAAAAAAAAACTACATGTCCCATGCCATCAGCTCACCACTGTTCGGAGCAGATCGTTTAGAACGCCATGGCCCCAAAAATTTGCAACGGAAATCTGCCAGGACTTTTCACTTCTTTCCCTGATTTTAAGAGTTATTGCACAAAAATATTTTTAACAAATCTTTCCATACTATTACAGTATGTGATGACTTGTGTGTCTGTACATGTACAGTAAGAGAAGAATATATTGAATATCTTACCACCTTAGTGATATAGTGAGCCAGTGATCTTATTAGGTATGATTGATTTTGTCACTTAGGAACTGTAATAGAGCTGGGGGTGTGTGCATTGTGTGTGTGTGTGTGCGTACATACTTGAGGAGAGAACAAGGAAAAACAGATGTTAGAAAATTAGTGAAAGCGTGACAAGATCCCCAGACCTGTACATGACCCATTAGTGCATGTACAACCTCGAACCTTTTATGTTTTTTGTTTTAATTCTCACAGAAGGAACAAATGTTGTTTCTAAGGCATTTTCTAAACTACTATCCTTGAAAGGAAATAGTGTTATTTTACTAGTTTTATTGCCCTGCTATGGATTGGTAGTAGTAGCAGTAGCAGTAGTAGTAGTGTCTGGAATAGCTCAGTGGTTAAGGCATTGGACTATGGTTCGGAAGGTCGCAGGTTAAAATCCCATGACTGCCAAGTTGTTCCTTTTGGGCCCTTGAGCAAGGCCCTTAACCCTCAACTGCTCACATGTACAGTGTAATGAAATACAAATGTAAGTCGCTCTGGATAAGAGCGTCTACCAAATATAGTTACAGAAATGCTTGAAAAGGGGATGCTGCCCAATAGTTCCCATGTCCTTAAGTTTAAGCCAATCAACTTTCTTTTTGCAGATACCAAGATTCAGTTTCTAATAGTCATAAATGTCTCATTTGTAAGCTATGCTTTTCAGAAAGACTGATGAATGTTGCAGAGGGAACTATAAATCATAATCAGGAGTGGCACAGATTTTAGCCACCCCCATCCCCCCAGAAATAACAATAATTCCATTCAACCCAGTGTAAAATCAGTTAAGATCTGCTGTACAGAGCAACTAGCCAATAACTAAACCGATGTGATAAGAGGCCAGGGGAGAAAATCAACATCGACTTCAACCCAAATTCTCCAAACACATAAGACACGGAACACGTGAAAACTATTGTGGCAGTTGTTTGGCACAGTGGCACATCGGTTCTTTCACTGAATCTACCCTGTTATTACTGCCTCCTTCCTATGATTAATTAACTGTCTTCTTGTTCTTCGTTAATCATAAATATACTAACGTGATTTTTTTAATTCTACAAATAGAGCAGAACTGATGGCTCTGTGTACTCATTTCCTAACATTCACAGCTGTCAGATGGATATGTTTGAAAGTTGTTCCCTTTAATCATAGAATAATAGTAAGCTGATTATAGTGAAAGTAAACGATTTGAGAACTGGAATGTGCTATCATCCACACATGTTTAAAACAGCTGGCTAGGGTTTCATCTGAACACCTAAAGGTGAAGTCAGGATTTCATTTTATCAGTAGAAGTATCTTTAGATTAATTTATACTAATCTGTTATTTTGCTTCCTATAACAGCACAGCATGTACAGTAGTGCCAGCTGTAATTTATATCATTTGTTTATATTAATGTGCTTGCTCTGCAATAAAAGTTTAGTTGGTATGAGGTGGTATCAAAAAGTTTTGAGACTAGTTTTTGTAACACACCAGCAGATGGCAGCACAAGGCTGCACACACAGTTACAGGGAGCAAGTCAGTGTGCCGAAAGACATGTCATGTCTGAATTCTGTCTGAAACAGAGAAAATCTGCCACAGAGATGTTTAAGATGATTTAGCAAGTTTATGGTGATGATGCGATGAGTCATTCAAGGTGTTTTGAGTGGCATGCGCGCTTTAAGACTGGAAGAACATTATTAGAAGATGTTAATAGATCAGGAAGACCTTCAACGAGCTCAACCATCGAAAATGTTGAAACCATTCAGCATTTTGTGCGTGATCTTTGGAGAACAATCCACAACACTGCTGCCGTTGTCCAAGTGTCATACGGAACAGTCCAAGCAAACCTTGCATCTCCACGACCAAAAAAGGCAAAGCATGTCCGTGCCTCAACCAAGTGCATCATCCTTTTCTACATTCGGGGCATTGGCATGGAGAATTCGTCCCCAGGGTCCATGGACTGTCGATAGCAAATTCTAATGCAAGATTTTAAGGTGTCTGAGAGAGGACATACAGCGAAAGTGACCGGATCCGTGGTGCGCAAATCTCAAAACTTTTTGATATCCCCTTGTATTAAAAAAAAAAATGTAGAATCAATAAAAATTGTGATTTTTTATTTATTTATAATTTTTTTACATAAACTCAATTATTCAATCATTCATGGAGGGAGTCTGCCAGTGTCAGTGCCAGCACAAGAAAGTCTTCATGACAGATGTTAATAGACCTTTAAACATTAACATTTGTAAGTGTTGACAAACTGCTATGGTACAGTATAACAGGAATAAACCATTTCGGTATGAGTCATTATTGTAAAAAAAAAAATCAACATTATGGTGATAACAGTAACTGAGGCATTGGGAACTCAGAGGTAGGTTTCTTACCTACCATGCAGAAGGGCCGGGTTCAATTCCCAGCCAGTGCCCAAACCCCAGCCATTGCAGATGCAGTGCCGGTCCCTAGGCTGGATAAAATGGGAGGATTGCGCCAGGAAGGGTATCCGGTGTACAAATCTGTGCCAAGTTGTTGTGCGGATTAGTTGGCCACTGTGCCGACCCCTCAACAGGAGCAGCCAACATGGTGATCACAGTAACTGTAGTTTGCATCAAACAACATTACACCATCCCACCGTTGATTCTTTTCTTTTCTTATAACAGCAGGCCATGATTACACTACAGTACCTAGCAATGTCTGTACTGGCTTTAATAAACCTTATGCACAACTTATCAGATAATGTTTGTCACAGTAATCTTCCATCACAAGATGTATCTTTGTGAAAATGCTTCATTCAATCAAATTCTTAATAATCATATTATTTTTATTATTTCTCCCTACATCTGCACTTTTTAACAAATTACAGTTTTGGAAAGTTCAGCCACTCTTCTGTTAAGTCTTCAGTGCTTGACTTTTATTGTTTTGTTGTGTCTAATCAGATGCTAAAGGAAAAAAAAATGCTACGTCCAAACTCTCCCCCACTCCCCCATTTCACAGAACAGATAAGTAATTATAAACAGATGTTATTTTGTCGGCTACTAATTTATAACTTGTGTTTTCTAGCCTGAATACAGAAATACTTAGAACATTTAGTTTGACATGTTGTTTTGTATTTTCTTTTCACCAATAGTCTTAAACTCGACTTGAATCTAAAAAGAAAATCTAGCTTTTTATATCTTAACATAATTTATATCTTCATGATAACAATTTTCCTGAAAAGGACTGAAGTAACCTGAAACACATGTTCATATCAACGTTACAATGATTTAACATAATTTGTAGATTTTAAAGGATGAACGTTTGCTCAGTTTCCTGCTCAAAGACCGAATATGAAAGTGTTCCAGTTATTTTTAGTTCTTATTTCTTTTCGCTAGGTGGGAAAGTGGCCATGCATTGATTTAGTTCCTCGTACCCTGGACGAGTGATTATTTTCAGATGGAACTCATCATGTGTTGTTATTTACAATTGGTGTGTGTATGTGCTGTGTGATTTCTCCAACATCTCTGCATCCTGTTCACCCCCACCTCCACTGATGGAGGGTCATCGATAGAAAAGTCAAATTGCAACCCTTTTCCCTTCCACCGGACTTTCTCATTCCCATACGGTGCCTTTATAAAGCACTGATGCCTGATAAGAAGCGTTACATGACTCCTTTAAACTTCCTTCTCCTCTGCTTCCTCTGACCAGAAGCTTGTTGCACTCCACGTCAAACTGCATCAGATTAGACTCTTAAATCATATGGGCACTCTAAACATCACAGTACAATAATTACAACTTAAAAAAACTTCCTTAAAAAAATAAACTGTAAATCATTTAATTTTATATCACACTGATGTTAAGTTTTTTTTTTACAATAGTGCTGCCATTAAATCGTATTCATTAATTCATTTTTTTTTTATTCCTCTTATTCTGTACAGGGTAACGGGTAGCCTGGAGCCTATTCCTGATATGGCATGAGGCGGGGTACAACCCTGGACAGGGTACCAATACATAGCAGCACACGCATAATCATTCACACACTACTGGCAGTTTTGGAATGACAATTAGCCTAATCTGCGGGAGGAAACCCGAAGTACCCAGAGGGAACGACTAAGCTCCCTGCAGGCCAACACAGAGAGACTGAGGAGAAGCTTCTTCCCGCAGGTGATACGGTCTCTCAATCAGAGAGGACACCACTTAGGACTAACTTTTTTTTTTGCACTAGGACATAGGACATAAGACAAACCATTCTTCCATTACTGCATTTTGCACATAGGACTAACCATGTTTCCATTTTTTGCACATTGCATATTTATGGACATTTACAAACACTGCACATCGGCACACTCATGTCCATTTACACTCACCCTGGACATCAACACATTCAGGCACCTTCTCACACACCCTGGACATTTCTGGACATCGGCACATTCAGGCACCTTCTCACACACCCTGGACATTTCTATTTCATTTTATTTTTGCACTTTATTGCAAAAATATGGACATGTGGACATGTGCACATTTGCCCTTTTTTTTGTTTATATTTATACTTACAACAAAAGTTTACAGCTAAGGTTTTTCTATAGTTTTCTATATTTCAATATCTACTATATCGTGTAGCTAAGTTTTTATATTTTATATATATTTTTAATACTTTTGTTTTATTTTCAATAGCTATGTTTTTCTATAGCTAAGTTTCTCTATATTCTATTTCCTATTTTATTCCATAATTTATTTATTTATTTTTTACTTTAAATTCACTGGCGGTCGGATAAGCATTTCACTGCATATCTTACTATGTATGACTGCGTATGTGACAAATAAAATTTGAATTTGAAAGCATGGGAAAAACATGCAAACTCCATGCACACAGTCTAGAGGTGGGAATTAAACCATCAAAAGTGCAAGGCTACAAAGCTAACCACTACGTCACTGTTCAGCCCATGAATCATATACTGTATATACAAATCAAGTAATATGCTTTCTAGCATTTACGGATGGAGTCTCCAGTGTCAGTAAAGGTTACTTCTCTTTAAGGCGGAGGGCTTTGCACATTACAGGAACAAGAAGAAGTTTGCAGCCATGTGTTATTGCTCAGAGAGAGGCACTGGGAAGAGATAAAAAGTAGTTGTTAGGTTTAAAAATGATGAGGCCGGATTGATGTGTCTGCCATGCCTTAATATACTCCACTGCTTGCCGGCCTGACAAACACACACATGCACGCACACAACACGCATGATGGTTTCTGAATGTTCTTTGTTTATTAACAGCAAGGACGGAGTATTCAAGTCTTTAGTCAAACGCTCATGTGTGTTATGTCATATTTGTTACATCAAAGGACAATAAGTAATTAACATGTTCCGGGGAAAACAAAGAGAGGAAGTTGCATAAATATCCATCCGGACGCGGCCTAGATGAAGAATTGCCATATAAGGCATGGGGGGAGAAACGGGGGGGCAGACTTGGGATCAAAGAAAAATCTACATCAGAAAGAGAAGCGTGGGAGATTTAACACATTCATATAAAAAACACTATCAGGAAGTATCAGAAAACCTAAACAGTAGTGTAGTATTGTTTTAGTCCATGTAATAAAATTCTACAACGTAAATAAACGTGCTGTTGTCATTTAGGAACAAAACAGCTGTTTCTGTTTTATAGAAATATTATTTAGCATTAAATGTCCCAAATTTTACTATTTTGTAACTTCTGTTAACTAACTAAGGCATGTCTTCATTGCTTCAACTGAAGTACTGCATTTTTCCCCCTACTTTAAAATGTTATTTTACATATTAGGTCTCCCTTATATGTCACGGCTCCGATTAATAGAAAACACTTAATTTTCCTTCCTCACTGCTTCTGAATATTTCCTATCCTCACCCCATAATTTTAAATTGGGAAACTGGAAACAATGAGGAGGAACAAAAAAGAAATGACACTGTTTCCCTTTGCATTGCTATTTCCATGGAAGCGACTGCTTACATGGCATCATAACATAATATCCTGTCCCAGATCCAGATTTAGCAACAGGTCAGGAAACAGAACCACATCTGTGCAGCTTGATGACAGTCGTAACACCAATATACCCGTTTCCAAGCACATGTGCAACTCTAACTGGGCTAATATTACTTCATAAGAGTGGCACTCGTTGCAAATGTGTATGTGCCTGCAGTATGTAGTCATCAGTAGGTAGTCAATGACAGCGCAATAGGATATTAAAAAGTATGATTTGCGTGGTTTGTTCTATGACAATGAGCAAAATCTGGAAGGATTTCTTCAACACAAGTGCAACACGTCAAAACTGAGTCATGACCTTTTCACAGCACAAACATCCTGATGAGAGCTGTGCTATCTCCGAGACTGTTGACGGATATCTGAACTACAGCATGATAAATGAATGTGTTGATGGAAACAGCAAGAGTAATCAAGAATAACAATAGCAGCACTTAGTACAAAGGCCAACAGGATACAAAGTTCAG
>JAQMYJ010000004.1:8277144-8291061 GCA_030014305.1 Clarias laeviceps | reverse complement strand
AACTTACCGAGTACTGAAGCCCCCCCCCCCCCAACACACACACACACACATAAACAGAGTAGAATGAATCTGTCCCACAGTAAAGGGATCCCCCTTAGGTTTTGCATATGACAGAAATTACTGTAGGGGTTATGGGAGCATGAGGATATTAAGGATATTAATCAAATCAATTTATGTATGTTTTTATGTATTTATGTATGGCCAATTAATGTGTACAAATGATTCCTCATGGTCCTATAACCCCTCCAATAATAGTTTCAGAAAAGCTCAAAAAAAGATTTCTTTTTTGAATTATTATTTCTATTTATTTATTTATTTATTTTTACTATGTGATACAAGTCATCACCTAAGTTGCTTTTTCTTCCAGACAGCATTACTTAACACACCTTCTGAATACCTCCAGAATTGAGAAAAGAACAGTGCTAGGTATTAAACAGTTTGAGAAATCATCTACATTATGATTTATTCCATGAAGACGGTCCTGTCCTCGGCTGATGCAGACAGCTGTTCTTTGAGGACTTGTGACTGCAGTCGCTCAATAGCTCAGGACTGGAGTTTCCTACAGTCTACCTGAGTCTCCAATAACGAACTGGACTCCATATTAACTTAAAGACATCAACTATTATACTGAACTTCCACCCTCCTAACACACATTATGAGTGCAGATCAATCCCTGCTATCTGTTATAACCCAAATGAAGATGAACCTGTTGAGTCTCAAGGTTTCTTCCTATTTTCATCTTTGGGTGTTTTTCCTTCCCACTTGCCCTTGGCTTGCTCATCAGGGACTATCTGATCATTTTGAATAATACGCATTCGCATTTCATAAAAACTCCCATGATTTCTTTTGATTGTTTAAAGCCGCTTTGCGAAAATGACAATTGTTAAAAGCGCTACAAAAATAAAATTGAATTGAATTCCTGATGGAACGATGATGTAGTGGTTAGCACTGTCGCCTTGGACCTCCAGGGTCCGGGTTCGATTCCCGGCAAGGCTCGATTCCCGCCTCTGTGTGCATGGAGTTTGCATGTTCTCCCCGTGCATGGTGGGTACTCCGGTTTCCTCTCACAGTCCAAAGACATGCAGGTTAGGCTAATTGGCGTTCCCAAATTGCCCGTAGTGTGTGAATGATCGTGTGTGTGCCGTGTGATGAATTGGCACCTTGTCCAGGGTGTACCCTGCCTCGTGCCCTAAGTCTCCTGGGATAGGCTCCAGATCCCCCATGACCCTGAA
The DNA here is from genome assembly GCA_030014305.1 of Clarias laeviceps. Classification (NCBI taxonomy): domain Eukaryota; kingdom Metazoa; phylum Chordata; class Actinopteri; order Siluriformes; family Clariidae; genus Clarias; species Clarias laeviceps. The sequence goes on along the minus strand of JAQMYJ010000004.1, from coordinate 8,289,829 downwards.
TACAGGATAAAGCGGTATAGAAGATGAGTGAGTGAGCGAATTCCTGATCCTGATTAGGGTCTTAAATGTTGAACAATGAACCACAAGCTCTTATTTTATTTCTCAATTCTGAAGGTGTTCAAGTCAAAAGGTGAGACAATTAGACAAAAAGAAAAACAACTTAAGCAATGACTTGTATCACACGGTAAAAAAAAATACTTGCGCTTTTCTGAAACTATTACAGGAGGGGTTATGGGAGCATGCACAGGAATCACTTGCACATATTAATTGGGTAAATACATAAAAAGATAAATACATACATAACTGATGTGGAAGGAGTCACCAGTATGAGCACTTTCCAACAGTGTGAGGTAGTTTTTTTTTTTTTGCCACACAAAAATCTTTAGGACAAACAGGGCTACTAAGGGAAACATGCATTTATAGCTGTTAAAACACAAGCGATAAAAATTAACTAACTTGATTCGAGGGCGGTCGAACAACATAAAGCATGCATTGCCAGAAGTTGTATACTCTAAACATTTCTTCAACCAAGACCAATTACTGTGTAAAAATGATTCCTCATACTCCCATAACCCCTCCCCTAATAGTTTCAGGAAAGCTCCTTTCTTTTTTTTTTTTGTATTCATAAACACATTTGGCTTGTATCTAGCTGGGCTGTCCGCTGAGTAAATGTGATTCAAACAGGAACACAAAAGATCTTTTTGGATTAGATTTCAAAGAAAAGATTAGATACAGTATGTATGCCTGTGATCTGATATGGATTAATATCTCACATATGTGAAAACTGCTTTGGGAAAATTTCACATGCTTGTGTTAACATGGCCCACATCCTGTTTCCTTTCATTCACCCTGCACTCAAGGTGAATTAGTGTCAGACCATGTTTAAATCTAAATTCATTCTGACATATGTTCTGGGTTAGGTTAGAATAAATAAACTTTAATCACACAAGAGGAAACCAGAACGTATTTATGATTAAATCGTTATTATGTAATAATACACAAATCCATGAGTTTGACACTCTCTTTATAATGGAAATGGCAATTAGGACATGAATGTACAATGTAAATATAAAAACAATAAGAGTCCTAGAATAAAACGCAGGCCTAAGATAAAGCATATTTAGGCTTTATGGAATGCCAGGATCCTTTATTCCAACAACTGCATAACATCTGGGGGACAGGAGTGGGTTGAACAGCTGCACCAGGGCAGAAGACACATTCTCCTGTCAAAACATTATTTAATATAAAATGAATATTTTAGAGAGGCTTCATGGACACTCTATAAATATCTGCAGTGCTGTATCAATACAGTCATGAATAGCTATGAAATGTAATGTTGTCTGCTGTGTGTATTATTACACAACTCAGGTACTAGTGAATAAAGTATGCTATTTTGTTAATATAAAACCCAACAGATTTCAGTATCTCTGGCTTCCTTACCTGTTCCTTCAAGTAGCACAACCGGTCCAGCATGATAAGCCCTTCGATACAGGGAGCCAAAGTCACCTTTAACTGAGAGCAAACACAACACTGAATAAAACACCATTTCATTAGTATTTATTTTTGTTGATTATTTTTTCATCTTGTATAAAAGATAAAAACACATAGATGTCCTTTAAAATAAAACCCTAATGTAAATTTTAAAAGCCCTATTTGGACAGGGTTATCTTTTGGTATCTCTGTAAAGTGTCACATCGGTCATTTCTTACAGGCTCCACATTCTTCTATCTAAGCCTACACAGTGACCTGTAGATGTAACTCCATGTAATGTAAACTGCCCGGCCCAAAACTATTCGCCGGATGGATTTAAATAAGCAAATGCTTAACAGCCTGCGATCGGACAATTACCTCATATGTTTCAGCTGGCAACAATTCTTATAAAACTAGCTGATGCAGTGAGTACCTTCTCATTTATTAAACAACCATGTCAGAAGAAGGATCCTGTAATAGTGGAAAAGACATTACTGTGTTCATAAGGGTCAAATTACTGGCCTTCAAGCAAAGAAAACAACTGAGGAGACTGCAGAAATGACTGCAATTAGGTTAAGAACGGTCCAGTGCATTATTAAAAGCTAGAAGGATATTGTTGAACCATCAACTCGAAATGTGATCGGGGGAGAAAAAAAATCATATATGACCAAGACCACTCAAATACCAAAAATCATAAAAGAAAAAATGACTGTTGAAATCACAGCTATGTTTCATATTGGAAATAAGAGAGAGAGAGACACACACACACAGTGTAAGAAGAATAATAAGAAAGGTACTTGTTAGTGAGAATAATCAGGGGAAAATGGCTACAATTTGCTAGAGAGCATTAAGATTAGACTTTGGAGCAATGAAAAAAGGCCATGTGGTCTGTTGAGTCCGGACTGACTCTATTCCAGAGCGATCTGTGTCTGAAGCTACTGTATGCACCCATAATGCATAGTGGCCACTCTACAAGACTCTGGATGCAGTGTTATAATCTGGGGTTGCTTAATGTGGCAATAAAATGAAATCAGCTGATGACCTGAATGTATAATTGTCCAGGTTATCCAACCAACGGATTTGTTCTTCCAAAGGGACAACATTGCCCAGGTCCATTAAGCTCAAAGTGTGAACGGTTCTGAGAGCACGAGGATTCATTTTCATACATGAACTCTCTTGTCAATACTGTAAGATTCTGGCCAAACATTAATAGTACTCCGGATGCCAATAAATATTATGATTATGCATTAGGTGGAAATAATGCCATGATGAATATGTATCTTAATTAAAGTTGAAGGCGGTTCAACAAAATATTAACGTGTGCAAATTTGTTTTTGGTCGGGCGTTGCATATCCTGTCATTGAATGTCCTGTATTTTAGTGAAAACTCCAATAATTTTCATGGGAAAAAGACTCATGAAACTTTTATTCATAGAAGTGTATGTCTGCCCAAAAGTACCGGTTCCCCCAAATGAAGCCAAATTTGGCCAGGTTTAAAATGCCAAGAAATTAAATATTAGGAGTAGAACAGTACTTCAAACAAACCTCCTGATTTGGTACGTACCTTGATTTTGAAGTCATGCCTCAGCACGTTTTTGTACAGTAAAGTGTGTTTTTTTTTTAGTACAAATATAAAATTGCAACCAAATGAACTGGTACAAAAAGTAAGAAAAAGAAAAAATACCTACATCTACTGTAGGTATCAGGATGCTAAATTGTTTAAAAACACTATCGATAGCAAATAGTGCAAAACTTCTTCTGAGTTGTCTTTCATGAGGTCACTCACTCACTTCCTTCCTTTCATTCTTGCTGATTCTCTTTTATAACACAACACACATTTTCTAACACGACACTTTTCTAACCTGCCTGCACCCATTCCAACCGCCTCTTCACTTCCTTTCCACACTCTACACCTTCTTTACCTCTGCTCCCTGTAGCCTCACTGTTCCATTTGGGTCCTTCTCATTCACACACTTGTATTCTGTCTTGCTATGGCTAAACTTCATTCCTCTGCTTTCCAGAGCGTAGCTCCACCTCTCTAGATTTTCCTCCACCTGTTCCCTGCTCTCGCTACAAAGCACAATGTCATCTGCAAACAACATAGTCCACGGAGACTCCTGTCTAACCTCATCAGTCATCCTGTCCATCACCAGAGCAAACAAGAAGGGGCTCAGAGCCGATCCTTGATGCAGACCCACGTCCACCTTGACCTCTTCTGTCACACCTACAACATACCGTTCACACCACTGTCTTACGGCGCTCATACATGTCCTGCACCACTCTAACTACTTCTCTGCCACTCCAGACTTCCTCATACAATACCACAGTACCCGGTCATACAATTTCTCTAAATCTACAAAAACACAATAAATAGTGCAAAACAATGGTTCTTTAAAATAAGAAATATTAAAAAAACAAAACAAAATCACCATTTAGAAAATTGCTATACTATTTTGTCACAACTCCGTGAACCCTTCTTTTTCTCAAGGAAGTAAATGTCCATCACGAGCGTGATGTGAAATCACCAAGATTGAATACAGCCTCAGAAATAAACAAAGTTAAAAAAATCTTACCTATGAATGAGTTATACACTATTTTGAACATTGCATTAAAACTTGAATTTAAATGAACTAACTTTAGAAAATCATGTTTATAGTATAGTTACAAGTACTTTGTATTTACTTGGATCACAATGCGCACCTAATCGAACACTCTGTACCTAATGATACGAATTTAAATGTGCCTACCACTACACCACTACTACTATAAAAAAATCTTTTATAGTAAAGTATTAGTTAATATATACTGAGATTTCTTATCCTGTGAAAATTGTTTATAGTTATCAGAAACAGCCTACACTGACATAAGATATCTCGTCCTTTTCTATCTTGCTGGTTTTTTCCCTTATATTCAGGCTTGCAGATTAGCATCTGGGTCTAACTCCATGTTTTAATAAATGCCTTTTATTCACAATTCACAGTAAAGTCCTGTCCAGAACAAATACACTTATTATTAACACACAATACGTGTATTATAATTTCTGTTTTGTTTTAAATAATAGTTCTCATTATCTACAGCGGGATCCAAATGTCTGAGACCACTAGTGATGATTCTTCTGTTTATACACCACTTCACTCAGTACATGAAAATCAGTCCTTTTTGTACAAAATAATGATCAAACATTTGCTTACATTTGAACAAAGACCTGGCAGAGTTTTGAATATTAAATGCAAGAGGTTGAAACTTTACTTTCTTGGTTTCCAAATTTCTAAAAGCTGTTTTGGCCATTTTTTTCAGACTTTTGGACCAGACTGCAAACTTGTGTGTCAAAGCTAATATAAAAATTTCCACCAAACCATCTTATATACAGGTCAGATTTTTTATGATCCAGGAAACGTGACGCTTACCATGTTAAAGGCCACCATCTCATTCATCCTAGAGATGTACAGGTCATGGTAACTCTGAATCACACTGTCTGAGAGCTGATAAAGAGGAAAGAAAGAAAAGAAAGAAGAAAATGTGTTTTTTTTCTATGAAAACAATTTAGTAAAAATAACTTCTAGAAAAATAGCTTTATTGCATTACTAAACCAATCTTAGTGTGTCATACTATTGAAAGGTTACCACACATTGCAATATTACTGTTATATTTCAGACACGGAGAACGCAAGTGCAGATGAGATGGGTTATTTGCAAATGAATTCAAAAACACGACAATCAAAACCGGCACAGATAATCTAACTCTTACGTCCAGTAAACAGGCAAGGGTCGGGCGATGTACAACGGGCATTAACTGGGACACGCTAAACTCGTAAACGTAGGAGGAAAAACAAGATCAAAATCCAAAAGAGCAGTCAAAATTCAGAAGGCTTGGTAACGACGCTGGAACAAGTTCATAGGGAGCGTAAACTTCGCAAGGACCGTAAGTACGTGAGTCCTTTTTATCTGTGTCCTGTAATTAGTCTCAGGTGTGCTAGTACAGGTGAGCCAAAGCGTTGCTGTTGGGAGTTGTAGTTCTTGTTTGTAGTTCTGACAATTACGCATTAATTGAATCCCGAAACTTAAAACTTCACTTTTTTTGCATTGCCAAAAAGTGAAAGCTAGAAACTGTTGTGGCTCAACAGTTAAAGCTTTGAGGTTCAAGCCTCAACGCTGCCAAGCTGCCACTAAATCCCTTAAACTTATCTGCTGCATGGATGCTCTATCATGGCTGACCCTGCTTCCTAACAAGCTGGCATACTTCTAAATATAAAGTTTTAAAAAGTTAAATGATTTGAACAAAGGAAATCTCCCATTCGCTAGCATCTGCACATCGCAACACGTGATTCGCATGCTCCAAGCCCGCTCTGTATAACATACTGTATGTGCCATTAAATGAAAATCAAAAGTAGAATATCATTAAAATCAAAGCAGAATATCCTGAAATCACACACACAAAAGCAATAAAAATCCTGCGTCCATTTTCAACAACCTATCTATGTGAGACGCGGCTGTCTGCAGCGACGGCAACAAAAATTTAATTACGGGAGCAGACTGGACTTGGGGAATATACTTCAAGTGTCACTGTCCCCCATCACTTCTAGAAGGGAACATCTTGTTACATTGAAATAAGCTCCTGGCTCACACTGATTCTGTGTTATGGTGTTAAATATACGATGTATATACATATACAATATGTTTGGTTATGAGCGTGAAAATTCACTTCAGTGTCATCAGTGTACTGTCATCTTTCAGAAAATCGAAATGAATATGTTCAGGTTAAGAAATCATATAACCCAGATAATCTGACAAAAAGCAGCAGAATTATAACACTGATCTGACATCAAAGGAAAATAAAATGTGTGTTCAAGTCAAGCGGGGACTTTCGAGTGTGCAGAACAACAGAACACAGTTACGCAAGTAAAAAAAAAATTTCTCTATATAATCCCCTGGTACACTAATGCACTTATCCTAGCATCTCACTAGTGCTTGGATACCATCAAGGAAGAAAGTTTTCTCAGTACACCAGAGCCATGAAACACTGGCCACCCAGGAATGCCTTTAATGGCCCAGTCATGTGGAATTGGCTTGGAGTGAAGTCACATTTACATTTAGGCATTTGGCAGACACACTTACCCAGAGTGACTTACAAAAGTGCTTACAGTAGGTTTTCGTCATTGGATAGATACTTACAATGGGTTACTAACTAAGTGCCATTAGTCAAACAGTTTTTTTTTTCTTTTTTTGGGAATTAACCCAAGTACTAAAGTCGTCGTTTAAAGGTCAAGACTGTTTTTGACAATAACTACCAACAGAGTTCTTGTAAAGTGCAAGTGGTGCTTAGGAATGATTGTGTACACAACTCCCACAGACAGATGTGTCTCTTCCACATGTTGGAGACAAGTTATCAATCAATTTTTGAGACATTCCACTTAAAGAATGTTTGTGGGAACTACTGCAGTGGGCTCCAAAGCACTTCAGCCGGGAATGTTCACGGACAAACAGGTTTCTTTAAAACGTTTGCACCGTTCAGATGGTATACTACGGCTAAGTCTCATCACTAAGTCAATCAGTTTTATGCCCTCATTTACAAGAAATTTCATCACGAGTCCCGGTTTGACCTGAACACCCCTTGTTTAAAAAAACATTTTGTGGCTCTGAATCTGACCTTTGTTTCATCCAGTTCTAGTTTCCTGAGAGCTCTCCTCACATAGTCCACAAATGAGGATGTTTTGGAATAAAGGTTCCCCACACGCTTCTCACTGCCAACAAGAAAGCCATCAGAACGATGCTGCAAACATGTCGTTAATTGCATGATCTTATAAAATGGAGAAATCCGGGTCTCTAATCTCATTGGCTAAGCCATGGTCAAATCTGTTGATACACGTACACGTGATCACATCACAGCTGTTCAATTCTGTATTGATGCAGCAGGTTTTATTCCAATAAAATTGTTACACTTAAGTCATTGTTCTAGAAGGTAACACCTAAGTCTTTCCAGGTGAGGTTTTAGGACAACCTTATCCTGTAATAAAATAACCGTACACACATTTTATTACTTTTAATCCTGTTTAACTTGAAGTCCTGGTGCTTCCTTAATTTTTCAATTGTGGACCCAGAGAATAAGAAGAAATTTATGCATAAGCCTGTGCTATATGTACCTTTTATGGGCATCATAGTGATCCTGTAAAATAACATGAAAAACAGCCCGATAGAAGAGTGATTCCATAGGAAGCTGAAAAAAAAGAAGTGAACGAGGCAGTTTTTTTAGTTTTTTATTATAAAACAGCACATATGTAACCAAAAACTGATGAATATTCATATCCTTTCACTCCACTGTATGAGAAAGACTGGTATTCAGCATGTTCTTTTCACCGTCACATAAAATCTCTCCTCATTTGCTTAATGGAGACTTAATAATGAGTTACTCACCCCTCCTCCAACTGTTACCCTCTCGAGAGCCTATAAATAAAATAAGAATACCTGATGTACAAAGGTATTACAGCACTGAGAGCGATTCGAGGATAATTCAATCCTATCAGTGGAGCAGTGATACTTAAAGCCAACTGTTTTCTTTTCCAAACTTACAAGACATGCAGACATCCTGGCGTTCCGCCCGCAGAAGCATGCCTGCTCCCGTAGATACTGGCTCATGGGAAATCCATACACACCACTGTCACACTCTGGTCGAGAGCGATTCATGGAACAGAAAACAGAAAATGCAGAATATGTATTTTTGCAGACTTTATGTATTTGTCCTTTTTTAAAAACGTTTTTCATCATTTCGCATCTCCTTACGTTTACATCTCCTTCATTTTCAATACACTTTGTTGAGCCGCTGCACTACACTTTTTCATCAGCTGTGAATCTCAATAGTAGGGAGCCAGTGAAAGTCTAATGGACAGTGAGGACAGAGGTGTGCAGACGTCATACAAGATCACAACACCCTTGGATAGCAGTCATCTGCATTTAGTCTGAAGTTTAGGCTTCAGCTCTTCCATAAGCATCTCACTGTAATGAGCACTGTTGATTGTTGAACCTTTTTCCTGATGATGTTCCAATACTGGTCCTTGGGAATCCCAGAAAACTGTAAGCATAAATTTTCCAGCTGATGGTTGACTTTGACTTTTGAACTCCTTCTTGGTCAAACTCTGCCATTTTTTCTTTTTTAGGCTCAAAGTGATGAATCCATGTCTCGTCACCATTAATGGTTCTCTTTAAAAAAGTTTACTTTTCTTACAGTATCGGATATTCTGACGCTTCTGTTTATGCTCTTCCGGGAGTTGCTTCGGCACCAGGTACACCCTCAAAAAACTCACATTTTTGCTGCCACCGCAATTAGAAATATAAAATTAAATGCATCATGAGATTGTCCAAAAGCTACTCCATCAGATGCTCCATGAGACACTCTACCTGACAGTATATAAGAGTCTTTAGGACAATCCGTGAGACCATGAGTACATAACAGCCCATGAAAAACTCAATGCTAAGGTCGAAGAGATATTTCATAAGTTTCATGAGATGCTCCTTGACTTGCTTCTTGAGATGCTCCATTAGTAGGTCTATAACATGCCTCATATCCTCCATTAGACACTCCATGAGATGTGCCATAAGATGTCACGTAACGGAGTTCATTTCATGCATGAGCCATTTCATGAGATGCTCCATAAGTCTCCTTGAGTCGGTCCATTAAACACTTCACAAGATGGTCCATGAGACACTCAGCATGCTTCATAAAATGTTCCATAAGATACTCAATGAGATACTTTAAAAAATATTCCATGAAACACCCTATAAAATGGTCCCTACGCCATTTAGTGAAATCATACAGACCACTCTCACACTCGGGTCAAGAGCGATTCATTTAACAGGAGACAGAAATTGCAGAATAAATGAATACACCGTTACTGTATATATGCAAAACTTGTTAAGAATGAAACCTGAAAAGAAGTTATCCTTTTATACGAGGGTTAGTTAAACAATTATCCCCACTCTGGCTGTAGAATTTATTTTAGTTTTTACCTTTTTTTATTTTAACTTTTAGAAAAGAAAAATATATTAACATAATCTCCTCGATTTTCACTACACTTTGGTCGTCTTCTTGGTCTTGGTCAAACTCTGTCAGGCTCGTAGTGATGAATCCATGTCTCATCACCAGTAATGATTCTCTTTAAGAAACTTTCACCTGTTCAAATGTATTAGGAGATTGTCCATAAGCCACTCCATCAGATGCTCCATGAGACACAGTGTTTAACAGTCCATGGGATGGTCCATGTGTCAATCCATGAGACACTTAGTGCATGACCGTCCACAAGAAAGTCAATGGGAAGATCCAAGAGATGTTTCAGAAGTTTCATGAACATTGCATAAGAAGCTACAATGTGCTCCATAAGCAGGTCCATACCATGCCTCATCCCATGCCAGGAGAGGTGCTACAAGATGTCACATGAGATCATTTTCATTTTGCAGTTCATGAGATGATTCATTAGATATTTAATCATAGACATTACACTCCACGAAATGGTCCATGGGATGGTCAATAAGATACTCTAAAACACAGTCCATGAAACGATATGAAAAGCAATGTTCATGTCTCATAGGAGGTCCCACTAAATGGACATTGGTTGGAACCCTGAGACTACTGCTATGAAAAGCAATGTTCATGTCTCATGGAGCCTGACATGGTATGTCTCATAGGAGGTCCCACTAAATGGACATTGATTATAACCCTGAGACTACTGCAATGAAAAACAGTTTCCATGTCTCATGAAGCCTGTCATGGGATGTCTCATAGGAGGTCCCAGTAAATGGACATTGGTTGGAACCCTGAGACTACTGCTATGAAAAGCAATGTTCATGTCTCATGGAGCCTCTCATGGGATGTCTCATAGGAGGTCCCAGTAAATGGACATTGGTTGGAACCCTGAGACTACTGCTATGAAAAGCAATGTCCATGTCTCATGGAGCCTCTCACTGGATGTCTCATAGAGGGTCTCACTAAATGGACATTGGTTGGAACCCTGACACTACTGCTATGAAAAGCAATGTTCATGTCTCATGGAGCCTGCCATGGGATGTCTCATAGGAGGTCCCAGTAAATGCACATTGGTTGGAACCCTGAGACTACTGTTATGAAAAACAATATCCATGTCTCATGGAGCCTCTCATGGGATGTCTCATAGAGGGTCTCACTAAATGGACATTGGTTGTAACCCATGTGTGTGCACATATACCCATATGTATATACACAGAATTTTCATACAACTTTTTCTTTACACGTTCATGAACCTTGTTATACTTTAGAACAACTGAATAGAAGAAGGAATGTGACCTGACCATCATAGCACTGGTCTCATTAATTCTGTTTTCGCTCTCTTTGTTGTAGTTGGCTCTTCCAAAGCTGTGCTCGGATTGGAGGTAAGTAGCGGGTAGAGACAGAGCTGCTAATGCCAGGATTTCTCTCAGTGCAGTGTAAGGGCCTGCTTTTACTGAAAGAGCTTCATTTAGTAACGTACAACCTCTTCCCAAGAACTACATCATTGTGTGACAGATGGATGCTTGGACAGTGAGCTTTGTAGTCTATGTCCTTATCCCTATGTTATTATAATGTGTAATGTCTATACGCCCAATGAGAACTCGACTACTGAGTCAACTACTTATATTTCCCCAGTGTAATTAATAAAGCATGAGTGCCTCGTAGACAGCCCTTCGAAATAATTTTATTTGTCTGCAAAGACAATCTATGTTGGTTAATTAGTAAGAAATATGAATTGCTCAACCCAGCATCAGGCATTTCAACATAATTACATATTAAAAAATCACGGAGCTGGTCATGATGCCTGGTACTGGATTGCATCCACTCGGCTCCTGAGGTAACCGCAATGCCGGATGATTGGAATCGATGACCAGTAGGTGAAAGTACACTTACCCTGTGCATCTTCATCAAACTCCTCAGACAGCAGGTGGTAGCAACAGCCCACGCTGCACACGGCCTGAAGCTCCTGTTTGGCCCTGAACATGCGCAGTGTGCTGGGAGCCAGATCTCCACATGTATGCAACCCCACCAAGACTGCATTCTGGAAACAGGGAGACAGGGAGAGAAGAATTCAGAGTATTTGTCAGTTCCCAGCATAGCTCATGCACCTCGGTCAATCATTCCAGAGCTTGGATTCCCGTAAACCATGCAATAATCATAATTAGAATAACTATGGGGTAGCTTATTGTTATAGCACCTCAAAGGAATGAAAAAAATACCAGATGCACATTTTGGTTCAAATTGTGTAGTTTGGTATTTCTCACCCCTCACCTCCAGCTCTGTAATAAGTGTCCTAAGCTCCGTTTCGGCCGTCACATAAGACGTCAGAGGCGAGTACAGGGTTTTGGTGTCACTGATGCCTTTTCCCTCGCGTGCCTTCCTTTCAAGGTTCTCTCTCTTCCTCCTCTCTCGCTCCTCTTCGCTCAACTGATTAGGGGGAACCCGAGGGGAGGCTTGCTCCACGATATCAGGTGCCAACACTGTAAAAAAGGGGTCCTCTAAATCAGCACTGGCTGATTCTAATTCTCTAGGGATGCTCAGAGCCGAGAGAGAATCCATGCGCAGATCTGGTGAAGAAGAGCACAGCACTTCATCCATGTCATTACTTCTGCCTACTGTGACAGGCTTTTTTGTTTCACTTTCTTTCGCATTATTCTCTTCTTCCTGCTCTTGAGAAAGTCTGATTATCTGATGGCTTTGCATCCTCTCTTGTCGTTCATCGACATTTTCTTTCCTGTCTCTCGTTTCTTTATTTGGAACTTCCTGGTTAGGGCTGGCTTGGCTGTGTTTTTGGTAGGCTCTGGAAAACCTCTTCAGTTTCCTGTTCCTCTCTTTAGCACCACGTGTGTTTGTGCTGGAACAGTCAATGCCAAACACTTGCAGGCTGTACTGCAGGGATAGGAAAGAGCAAAGGTAACCTTTACCCGAGCCCACATCTATAACCTGAAAGAGAGAGAGAGAGATGAGAAAAAATTAAATAAGGGATACAGTGAGGCAAAAAAGTATTTAGTCAAACACCAATTGTGCAAGTTCTCCCACTTAAAAAGGATTTGAGTCCCTGGCGGCGCAGTGTGTTACTGATGGTAGCCTTTGTTACTTTGGTCCCAGTTCTCTGCAGGTCATTCTCTAGGTCCCCCCGTGTGGTTCTGGGATTTTTGCTCACCGTTCTTGTGATCATTTTGACCCCACGGGGTGAGATCTTG
>JAQMYJ010000004.1:8264366-8277044 GCA_030014305.1 Clarias laeviceps | reverse complement strand
ACAGGTGTCTTTTATACTGATAACAGATGCCATTAATACAGGTAACGAGTGGAGGACAGAGGAGCCTCTAAAAGAAGAAGTTACAGGTCTGTGAGAGCCAGAAATCTTGCTTGTTTGTAGGTGACCAAATACTTATTTCCACCATAATTTGCAAATAAGTTCTTTAAAAATCCTACAGTGATTTTCTGGATTTTTTTTTCTCTCTCATAGCTGAGGTATACCTATGATGAAAATTACAGGCCTCTCACATCTTTTTATGTGGGAGAACTTGCACAATTGGTGGCTGACTAAATACTTTTGCCAACGTGAGCAGCAAGAGGAAAAAAAAAAAGTTTAACTGTTCAATAAGCAAACATGTATCCTTTATTTTTTTTTTATCACTTTTTCTCTTTGTTGCATTATTTTCATTTCCTGTGAATTTTAATCCTGCTTGTTCTGGCTTCTGTTTTAGAAGCAAAGAACAAAGGTGTAGGTTTGTAATATATCCAATTGTAGCAAAGGTTTTGCAAAAAAAATTCAAATGCCATGGTTTAAACCATAAATGTCAGCAACTTTGCTGTTCCAACCATCCATCATCTTATCCGGTGTAGGGTGGTATAAAGATCATCATCTGCAATTTGGACATGCCAATCAATATACATGCATGTCATTGAACTATGAAAGGAAACCAGTGTATTTAAAGGGAACCCCACAGGGAGAACATGCAAACTCACAAGCACAGATCGGAGATGGAATTTGAACCACCAACCCTGGAGGTCTGAGATGACAGTGCTATTACTATTAAGCCTAACTTTGTTTTTAGATAGAATTACAGGTAGTCCCCGACTTACGAACGAGTTCCTTTCCGGGAGCACGTTTTTAAGTCTGACAAAGTGAGTCTTGTACGACTTTGTCACGAATATACAATATAAAACATACCAATCCACTTGACTAAACCGCTGTCCACTTTCCTAACACAAAACCTGTAACCGCGCCTAAGGAAACAAATCTAAGTGTTGTCTCTGAACCTTTAAATCATAGGGGAATCATGGACGCCATTTTGTCTCAGAGCAAATTTCCCCATGAGAAATAACGAAAACTCTGATGATTCGTTCCACAACTTAAAAAACATTCATATAAAAATTATTAAAACAAATTATAAAGCAAAAATAAAACTAATTAACCTGCACTGGAGAGGGAGGAGAAAATTAGGAACAGAGGGATTTATTGTGTATTGACGACTTTCTTATACACGTATGCGCATACACACACACAAAATCAGAATCCTTGGGCGGATCCAGACTCATTTACCCAATGCCCAAATGCCCTGGCCTCCATGATGCAAACAAACTCATGACTTCTTGAAACACCAACCACAAATCCAATGACTGGTCCTGAGTACAAGATCTTTCTTACCTGTTTGACTTTGCAGCATCTGGATAAAGCAGCCACCACTTCAGCCATAGCTGGCACCTCATGAGCCTTCTTAGAGTTCATGAATTCATCAGGCAGCAGAGGTCCATCTGCGACCCCATCTGAAATACCTCCAGTATATGTATAAGTACAATCACAAACTAACATTTCTGTTGAAATTTCATAAGCGCACTAACCTTGGGTGTCTCCGTCCATCACTCTCAGCGTGTCTATCAGCATCTGCCGCTGCTCACAGACTCCCAGGCCTGGCAGAGAGTGTGCTTCAGCTGCCGTCAGCAAGGCCGACACATCCACTAGCTTCTTACTGACGTCGCAGAACCCGTAAGTAGTGTTCACTTTAAAATCGACACATTAAAAATAGGAACAAATAACCACCTTAGACAGAAAACATATTAGAGTGACACATGATAAGGTGTATCACAACTATGTAACCACTGACAGAGCTGCTGTTCTGGAAAATTAATCAACACCTTCTGACTCTGTTTTAACAATTCAACAGCAAAAATTATTTTAGGGGATATTTTGGGGATGAGGTTAATCTGGTTGATGGTTGGGGCATCTTGCAACACAAAGTCTTTTTCCCCAACTCTTAGACTTTTACCGTAACTTTGCTCTTGCCAGGAGAGGGCGCTTCTTCTCTGACATCACTATAAATAGGGTTATTTTTATTCCGTTGTTTACCTGATTGCATTGCACTGTAATAATCATGTACTTTCATACTCTCTTTTTATTAATATTGCAACTTGCCAGGGCACCATATGTAAAGTTCCCACTTGTACATATAATCTTCATACATGTACAAGGGTGGGTCAAAAAGTATCCGCACTCTGGCTGTAGAATTTACTTATTTAACATTTAGAAAAGACAAATACAATAGTGAAAACTTGAACTGCGAGTAACTTGAACTGTGTTTTGCAAGACGGGCAAAATTAAAAAATAAATTTTAACTTGTTAAACGAGCAAGGTCTTGATATATGTGACCACGTGTGTGCACGTGTAAAGCTTTTTTATTTATTTATTTTCATTTTGTGCCCAAGTGTAGTGACTTCTTTAGTAACTGTACTGCAACAACAGCCTCCATGAAAAAAAAAAAGTTTAAAAGGCCGTAGCAGTGTGGGAGATCAATCTGTTTAGAGGAGTGATTCCGGTAGTGTGTAAAAGTTGTCCTACACAGTAGCCCCCCGCTTCTGCTCTCGTCTAACACCAGTCACGATTCTTTTCAAAGGTAAAGTGCAGGTTAATTTGTTTTATTTTTACTTTAAATTTTTTGTATTAATTATTTTTATATGAATATTTTTGGGTTGTGGAACGAATCATCAAAGTTTCCATTATATCATGAGGGAAATTCACTATGATATATGAGTGCTTTGATATACTCTTGCTTTTCGATAAACTTTGTCAATTTGTCAATAAGCTTGTGTATTCCCTTATTAAATAATGTTTTAAGCTGAGTTGCGAGCCATGAATTCACTGCTGTTTTCACTTCTTCATCGGAAGTGAATCTGCATCCTTGTAGAACTGCTTTCAGGGGACCAAACAGGTGAAAGTCTGATGGAACGAGATCAGGATTATAGGGAGGAACTTTAACACCTCAGAATGTCGAAACAGTGTGGGCAGAAGTGTGCGGACGTGAATCGTCATGCAAGATCATAACGTTCTCGCATAGCAGTCCTCTGTGTTTTATTCAAAGTTCAGGCTTCATCTTTTCAATAAGCATCTCACTGTAACGTTTTCGAACATTTATCCTGATAATGTCCAGTACTGGCCCTTGAGAAACCCAGAAAATAGTAAACATCAATTTTCCAGCTGTTGGTTGACTTTTGAGTTAGAACCCCCTAAAAATGTTCTGCAAATTCCAGTGTTTTTTCCACTCTAACATCTACTAAACTCAGAAAATACTCTCAGTTAGCTGAAGAGTTGAATCATGACTATTGTGACTGTCTGTAATTATTAATGATTAGCTCCTGAGATCAGTTTGATGTGGTGTACAGTTGTACTTGCCTTCTGGCGCCCCCGTGCGGTCCTGAGTGGAATTCACAACAGTTAAAACCTCCTCAGGATCCACAGCCATGAACGCGCGCCACACATCGCGCGTGTAGAAATCTACAGTGTGCGCGTTCGCGATGCGTAATGACACGGAAAGAAAATGACGGACCTCGTCAATCTTTTCCTTTACCTCGTCAATAGAGATGTTAGAAAAAGCCATAATGGTCCGAAATACGCCAGAGCTGTTTCCGGCATGTAATACTCGCAGCACAAATATGACGTTTACACTCTACAGGCAGTGCTAGTAGCAGGCACATAAAGTTTAATTCTTGAAGGTGTGTTAGCGTTACTGAAGGCAGTAAACCTTTCTTGTAATTATTTGAGAGCATATATATGTATACGTTATGAAATTTAATTGATTACTATACTAAACCATAAAGTAGTATATTTAAAAGAAGTGCAGTGTTTGCGTTCGTGTTTGATTAATATTGTCTGCTGGCCTCGCTTACGTCATAACTATGCGACGGTCATCATGCGGCATGGCTAGGTCTGTGTGGCTACACTGGTTTTAAGTGCTCTGGACTGTTTTGAAATGGCGCCTGTAAATCCACATTTTAAAGGCAAACCTTCATTTAAAGGCAGAAACACGAAAAGGTATCATGCAGATGGTCATCTGTCAGCTGTTAATAAAAAGAAAAAAGCATGGAATCAAGGGAACAAGATTTTCCAGGGAAGTTTACAAGAAGGTGAGACAAGCAGTGTTTATTATACATTCATATTCTTTCAGTTGTATTATATTTTTAAGATTTATTTTTTGTGCCAGATTTTAGGTTTGTTTTTTATAATTTGTTTTGTTTGTGCTTGATGCAACCAAAAAAATATATATATTTAGTGATTTAATTCAGATTTAAATAATTGGAAAAATAAGTGGACCTGAGCTGTTATCAGGTCCCCTGCAGGTTCAGTTCTGCCTTCGGTCTGTGTCTCTCTCTCTCTGTGTGTGTGTGTCTGTGTGTGTGTGTGTGTGTGTGTGTGTCTGTGTCTGTGTGTCTGTCTGTCTGATGTACCAACAGTGTGTGCCCTGCAAAGGATTGGTACCCTGTCTAGCCCGTCTTGTACCATAAGTCTCCTGGGACTGGCTCCAGTCCTCCTTGTACAGGAGTAAGCAGTATATAAATAAATTAATGCAATTTTACGCTGTGTCTGCTGATATAAGTGGATTGTCAAAAATATAATGTAGAGGGAACTATTGGCTTAGTTGGTAGGTTTCTCTCTCCTCCCATGCGGAAGGCCCAGGTTCGATTCCCACCCAATGCCCAAACCCCAGCCACTAGACGCAGTGCCGGTCCCAAGCCTAGATAAAATGGAAGGGTTGCGTCAGGAAGGGCATCCGGCGTAAAACCAGTTCCAAGTTGTGTCTGCTGTGGCGACCCCTCGACAGGAGCAGTCGAAAGACTAACATCATCATAAATGTAATGTTGATATATACAACAAAAAGACCATTATCAAAAATGTGACTTAAATGTGAAAAATCAGCTGAAAAATATTTGGATGTCTAAATTGTTTTCGAGCCACTTTATTTCCACATCTTATTTGAAGAAGACAGTGTCTGACATGTCAATATTTCTACTACTAATATACAAGAATATGCATATTACATCGTCATAGTAGTAAACTTTAAAGCCCATGTCATTTTCATTCATTTATTTATTTAATACAATAACCATAATTATTATTCACTTTTGTCAATGTCATTTGCTATGTACATTATCTTGTTTTCTGGATAATTATGATTAATTAGCAAGCATTTAAAAAAAAACAGTAAAAAAATATTTTTACTCTATGCTCTATTTCTGTATTTTGTTTGCATCATGTCAGATTTTAAGAACGCTATGTGTCTGTAGGTAAGGGCTTTGCCTTCCAGAGGAAGCAAAAAGTACAACAAGAATACAAGAAAATACTGCGAAAGGAGAAATGGAGAATGAAGGATTCCAAGCTGAATCTAGAAGAGGAATACCCCGAGCACCTGAGGCACCTCTACCAGGCCGAACAGGAGAGACTGAACAAAGAAGAGAAAATGAACAAGGATCGCAGGAAGAAAGGAAGATGTGTTGATGAAGGTGTAAACGATGAGTCTGACTTGTCTAGCTCTGTCAAAAGGACTTCTGAGACAGGAATCTCTGAATCAGCTGCTTCACTGAATGAAGGACCACAGACGTCACAGACTGAGAGGTTTGTAATTAATCCTTTGGGTGGGGTTTATACGGCGGGGCTTCAGTGTTTTTGACTTGTTTGTTTGCTCATTAGTTCTTCATCAGTTGGAGATCAAGCCAGGTCTTTGCCATTGTGCTCTGGACTTTCTGGACACTGGGCATGGCAGGCTGTGGTGCACTGGGTGTTTTCTATTGTGGCCAGCATTGACTTTTTGCTGCGATTTGTGCTGCATTGGCATTTTTGTAGGGAATGGAACCAGTTGGGTGCCCACGATTGTGTCACCTGTTTACTAGTGTATAATTGATAATCAGTGTTGATGTGTTAATGTTATGGCTGGTTATGGCAGACCCGATAACATTAGTGCAGGAATGCTTAATAATTTCTTTGTCTTGCCCATTTGCAGAGCGCTGCTGATTTGTAAAATGATATAAATACATTTTGAGCATTGCAATGTTATATTAATTAGCTAACAAGATTTCATGAAACAATTTTAGCAATAAAAAAGAATAATCAGTGATCAAAACCTGCACTTGTATTTAAACCGAGCGTCTTATTGTTTGTTCAATATAAGATGAGCTACTTATGCATATACCAGTTTAAGCGTTTGTAGAATTTATTGAAAACAATCAACATGGGAGATTGTGGTGTTAATCCTGTCAGATGTCATTTACTTATATTAACGTGTGGTGTTTCATGCCAATGTCTAAGCATTGTCTCGACAACAGTTCTGATCAGGACCAGCTCAGGAAAAAGAAATGGAAGAAAATGTCTTCCAACCAGAAGATGATGGAAGAATATAAAAGGAAAAAAGAGGAGCGAGAATGTAAAAGAGAGGTTAGAAAAAACTGTACTGTATATTATAAGGTCCATGCAATATAATGACTTTGTATTTTCTGTTCACTTAAATGCATACAAAATGTTTGTGTCCTGATTTAGGAATACTTGAAAGACAAAGCAGAGAGAGAAGAGGCTCTGAAAAGGTACAAAGAAAAGAAAATGGCTACTTATCAGATGCTGAAGAAGAAGACGAAAAAGGGTCAACCCAACCTGAATCTGCAGATGGAGCTGCTGCTTCAGAAAATCCAGGCTCAGAGAAAATAACCAAAATTTCTGCAACCTGCTATTTAAAGCCATAAAGTGTAATTTATGAGTCTTGCAGGCAGAGAGAGAGAGAGAGAGACCTGGAAATGTGTTTATACTACACAGAGACCGAAACTGAATAATATATACTTCTACATTAATCTCTCTGTGGTGATTATGAATCAGATGTCCTATGTGTTTATGAACTGCTCAATGCATTTTGGATAAAATGTAGATCTGTGTGAATGTTGAATTTTTCAGAAACCTTTCTTTGTAGTTTATTGTAATTTTATGATCTCGGATTTAATGAGAGCAAACTTTAATGTAAATGGAGCTAGTTATCTTTTTTGAAATAAAACTACACTTTATACAGTTTATCACTTTACACATATTTTACATACTGTATTTAAATTTTTTTTAAATGCATATTTTATTAGATTTTCTATACATTTTTTTCTATAGTTTTTTTTTTTTTTCTTCAGTTGTTAGACACACATTTTGGTGTCAATACTGTATTAAAATTACCCAAGCTGGAAGTTTATTTGAGGAAAACATACATTATTCCACTGCAATACATTTGAATTCCTGTTCATCTTTAGGACCCTGCATTATCCATAACGGGATAGATGGATAAGGCTAAACTGTAAAATAATCACCATGTAATATGTTGCTGTGAACTTCTTGTAAATTGAAACCAGGTAAATCCTATACTGTTAAAAAAAAAAAAAAAACGGCACTTAAGGGTACTTTGGATAAGTTTGGGTTCTGCTTACCAGTCTTCAGAGAGAAAGATTTTTGTAAGATTTAACAAGGATACTTTGTGTGGTCATGAAGGACAGACTCAACTTTCTAGTGTTCTCAATATTTTTATTAAAAACCTTGATAATTTTATATATAATGCTATGAATGTACTGAAATAGTCTGGGTTAACGTTTCAACATGTTTACAACGGATGTTCAAGTCAAACTAGGACTTGATGTAATTTCCTTATGATTGAAGGTGTAAAAAATCATTAAAATTTAAGCACAATACGGTGACTCTTTAGATTAAGTTAAATATTTAAATGATGAACCTGGTCGGGTGGCACGAAGCCCACTGCAGTCGTTCCTGGGAACATTCAGCTTCAACCTGTAGAAAAGATGCATTTGTCTTTGGGAACTGTACACACGATCATAAAATCACAATCACAAAAAGTTGTTTCCACATGTTTGGGTCATTAAAGGGGTTCCTTGGAGGCCAGTGTTTCAGACGTGAATTTTCTGCATTGTTGGTATACAAGCACTAGTGAAACACTGGGATAAATGCATTAGTGTAGCAGTGGATTATATAGAGAAATAAAGGGAGTTTTTACGTTCATAACTCTTATTCTGAACAATTAAAAGTCCCGGTTTGACTTGAACAGCCCTCAAAGATCATTATTTTATAGCATGAGAAATTACAAGCCTGCAATTTGAAAATTGTGTTTGTTTATTTACTCTTATTAGCCTGTTTGAGTATTCCCTTAATTTTTAGGCTCAATAGTAATTAAGGCTATAAATAAATCCATATCTTGTATATTTTTTACGCGAATAAAATAAATCTCTCCTGAGGCATTCATGAGACAAATAAAGTTGTCTCCGAAGTCAAACATTTTTTTAAGGCCTTTGTCATAAAGAACTGAAAGATTTTCATTATAGACGACTGTACAGAAAGTAATTGTGAGATTTTATGAGTTGTTTAGGTGCCATTTTAATCAGCCTTTAAATCAGAGTTTGCCATACGCACCACAAGTCGAATGTTTGTAGACACCTTCTAATTCCATGGTTTTCTAATTCCTGATTATTTCTTTATCAAGGTGCTTGATGGGGTTTGCAAATGCACTGTTTATAGGAGGAACTGTTCCAGAACAGCTGACCTTTGTTCATGTCTTAAAATAATAATTGACTGTTGTTCTTAGTTACAATAGTTACATAATTCCATGTGTTATTTCATAGTTTTGAAATCTCCAGTATTGTTCTAGAATGTAGAAAATAAATCAAGTTTGTCCAAACTATAGATTGCTGCTGTAGATTAGCAGGAGATTTAAAAGGTCAGGAGAGAATCTGGTTATGACGTTGTACTACATAAAGCCTCCTGTTAGAGGTTGTATCATGGCTGTTCAGTCACACTTCTTAGTGCACAAGTTTGCTACTTGGCCTTTATTATGACTCAGGGGAAAAAAAAAACTGAGGCGGTGGGTTTTCGTCACTATGGAAACCGCAATGCACCGACCATGAGTGCTGCGTGAGCTTATGCACAATTGTAGTGGCTGATCAACATCAGGGACAAGTGAGAGCCAACAGCTAGGTAGGACAACTAGACGACATGGCAGGAGATAATTAGTTTGTTTACGTTGTGTTATTATATTTATTTTTATATTTAATAAAAACCCTTTTTGTCATTGTAATAAGGTAAGTTTTACTTTGTGTTAAAGCAGTTAAGAAGGAAAAATTGCCAGTTAAGTGACAGAGCTGTAGGCTTTCGAAGTAGGCTAGTTTCTGTTATTAGACATGATACATAATTGCAATTGTATAGGAAATACAAAACCTACAAAATGTTATTTTTTACTTAACTTTAAAGCAACACTTAAAATCAGCCTTAGTGAGGCGCTCTTTTAATGACCCACAGTATTCAGGATTCGTTTTGCTAAAACTCTTAACTGTTTCAGCTGTTGCGGAAAATAATGTAAAAGAATGGAAACCTTCTTTTTAAGAGAATCCACCCACTATGGCGTGTTTCGTTTTTCACCAGATATTACAGGAAATTTCGCAGCTTCAGACCACACAAGCCTCTTCCTGTTGCCCCCCTCTATGATGAGGTAGGACTTTCGTGAAAAGGTAGGTTTCCGTTTTACAAAACTAGTTCCGTTACTTTGAATGTGTTTGAACATGTTGGATTAGTCCTGTCTAAAGTTTTATATTAACCTCTCTGGTGCTTTTAGAGAAGAGTATAGGGAAGTAAATATGAATGTAGGGAAGTAGATATGAACATGACAAATCTGATAAGGGCATCAGATTCAACACGTCAACATCATTTTTATATGCTATTTCATATTTTCAACTAAATGCTGTTAATTAGACATTAATGCATCAAATATTTATGCACGCTTCACCTACTCTTGGTCATACTAGTGGAAAATGTTCTTTACAGCCTTGCAGAATGAATGCTGCATGGTTTTACTAAGAAACTGGTCAAGGGGAACTACAACATCCTTTAAACACACACTCACAAACAGACATTTCACAACTTGATGACATGATGAGGTAATACCTAAAGGACTGAAATTGCTACTTGTTTCATTGTTCTCTACAGCCTGAACGAGATAAGAAGCAAAGCATGAAATCGGATTCTTTAAAACGGTGTCCTTTGCTGTGGATTATATCAACTTTCTACTATGACATCCCACACTAAGAGCCGTGAATTAGAGAGTGGGAAGTATGTCTGAATTCCCGAATCACCATGCCAAGAAAACCATCTACAAAAGTTCTGATAAGAAGGACAGACAGTCAGAGCCTGGGAAGATGAAAGGTTTGGAGAGAATGGGATCACAGCTGGAGAAGATTGGTGATTTTTTTCACATCTGTGACAGTGAGGGCAAAGGTTTCATTACACCCACTGACTTGAGGGTAAAGACCTGGAAACTTTACATAATTTGTGTTTAAGGGCAATATGCATGACTTCCCATACTTGACTTTTTCCATGTTGTTTATTAATTTGGTGTTTGAGATGTAATGTATGAAATGTACTGTGCAGAATCAATGTATATGTTTTGGAGTGCATATTTATATGATGAATATGTTGTATGTTTTAATGTCCTTTCTTTTAGAGGTTAAACAAAGAATTACCACTCTCTGCAGAAGAACTGGAAAATGTCTTTGACTCCTTGGACTTGGACAGAAATGGCTACCTTACTCTAGAAGAGTTCTCCTCTGGATTCAGTGAGTTTGGTCTTGTTCGTCTCGAGTATGGTCTTATTCTCTCAAAAAAAAGTCTTGATTTTGTTTCAAATACAGAATTTGGAGAGAAAAACCTGTTGTGAGCGTATCTTGTCTTCTGTTTTTATCCAAGGTAAATTTCTGCAGGGACGCAGAATGAGTCAGGAAGAGGATCAGCTCTCGGGTCTTTCACAGTCCTGTCCAGAAGATCTATATCAGAATGAGCCACAGGATCATGAAGACGAAAGACACTTTGGTGCGCTGATGGAAAGCCTAGGCGCTAACAACATCTTCGAAGAGTGAGTCTCAGTTGTATTTGACAGTATCAATATGCTTTTGTTTTTAGAGGAGTGAGTCACCTGACGCAGAGGTGATTCTAAAGTCTGCTGGTGCCCTGGGTCAGATTTTGCAGGGGGGTCTCCAACCAGGAGTTTTTTAGTGGTTAGCACCGTTGCCTTGCACCTCCAGGGTCCGGGTTCGATTCCCGGCCAGGTTCGATTCCCGTCTGTGTGCATGGATTCCAAAGACCTGCAGGTTAGGCTAATTGGCGTTCCCAAATTGCCCTTAGTGTGGAAATGAGTGTGTGTATGTGTGTGTTCCCTGCGATTGATTGGCACCCTGTCCAGGGTGTACCCTGCCTTGTGCCCTAAGTCTCCTGGGATAGGCTCCAGGCCCCCCGCGACCCTGAATACAGGATAAAGTGGTATAGACGATGAGTGAGTGAGTGAGTAAGTCTCCAACCAGCATTCATCACCATTATCTTATAAATTAGAAATAAGTTTATCAGGCTCAAGCAGAACTCGCCTGTTGACAAAGACGCTCCTCTGAATATACTGTACTACCAGAAAATTGACTCCCTCTTTTCATATCTCTCTTTCTCTCATTCTCTCCCTCCCTATGTAGTCCCAGCGAAGTGCGCAGTCTGTGGACTCAGCTGAGAAAAGACGAGCCTCATCTCTTGTACAACTTTGAAGATTTCCTGGCTCGAGTCACATCCCAGATCAGAGTGGCCCAACAAGAGAAGAGTGAGATGGAAAGTGCCTTAAGAAAGTAGGACACTTGAGAAAAAAAAAAAGTTATGCATTGCCACACTGCTTACATTGTATGTATACAAATCAGCTACACTGAACTGGCTTTTCAACAAGTGAGATTAAAATCCACATTGTCTTAAGAGCAGCTCTTAACCACATTAATAAGTAGCACTTTGTTAAAACACATCAATCAGTATCAGCCCCACATCTCTTATACTGTATGTAAGTGCTTTGGGGGCTGGTGTGATATTTACAGCCTGCAAGTAAGTGGCCTTAAACTTAAAAACTTAAAAGAGATGCACTTTACAGTAGATGTATATTGAGCTAGCTAGAAGGAAAGCATTTCTGAAAGAACAATAGATAGCTTGCTGTAATGTGTTGCCTTGCTCACTCTTCAGTGCTGTAGTCAGATGTCTGTTTTGTTGTTGATGTACAGTATGACGTATAACTATATGAATCGAGCAATCTGGTAGATTGTGTTACAGTCATGTTGTCTTCCGCAGAAGTGTGAAAACCACAGGTGGATTTATTGTGCTCTAATATCATGTTGACATGCTGACATGAGTATAATGTAGTACTGTGACCAAGGACGTAATGTAGAAGTGGTTCAAGGACATAATGTAGGAAAAAAAAAAGATTACGCTTTTAATTAATAAATTTGATCACCATCATGTGATGTGATATTTTTTTTTACTGTTATGCGCCTGAGATGCTGCGTTTTATTTATATATGAGGTGAATGTAGATTGTAGATGAACAATTGTCTGTTTCCTTTTTAACAGGAAAGCCGCTACACACAATGGTGAAATCCAGCAGTTGTACGAGGAAATGGAGCAACAGATAAAAAATGAGAAAGATCGACTGAGTCACAAGGTGAAAAAAAAACTATTTTCCTTTATTTATATGATTTGTCATTTTACTTGCCATGTCTAAATGTATAAATTTTATGAGCTTTTTATTAGTGATGGGAATCATCGGGGGGTCACCGAATATGATATTATC
>JAQMYJ010000004.1:8216922-8238163 GCA_030014305.1 Clarias laeviceps | reverse complement strand
CTAAAGAAGTCTTTTTAAACCCTAGTATCTATACTTCTACCCAAGTAATGAATGTGAATACTTTTGACACCACTGAATGTTCTTGGGAACGAATGCAGCTCCAATGGATGCACTAAGCCGCCTCAGTCAGGATTGTCATTCATGGACTAACAGCCTTTGTTAAAATCTTTCCACCATTCAAATGTTTTGCTGCAGTTAAGAGTCTCATTACCATACTGTGCTTGAAGTCTCTAAATGGTTGTTGTTGTCTCAATGTGACCTAACATATATATTTATAACCAAATAATTTAATCAAATTGAACAACACGCAATGGTTTTTACACAAGATGGTTAGCTTTTACCATTGCCCAGGTGGTAAGAAAAAAAAGATCTATCCAGTGACGGAAACACTTTTGAAAATCGCTCTGGATAAGAGCGTCTCTCAAATGCCTCAATGTAAATGTAAATGTTGATTGGTTTTACATCCTTCAATACAGGTTCCAGTTTGACTTGAAAATCCCTTGTATAAAGTTAACATTATTAAAACACAGAACACAAAACAGTTTCACCAAACTGTGCTAATTCTGCATGCCTACTGGAAATCACAATGGTGAGACTAGAATGTGTGAAAAATTGAGTCCTCTTGTGTTTGGGCTGTTTCTATAATTATTAGGCTTTGCTGTACTCTACTGTGGCATGATGGTGTTATTCAATGCCAGTTATTGTGGGTGGAATCCTTTCTGCTAAATTGAGACAAATTTCAAAGCCTAACAAAACCTGTTGCCGATAGATGTGTATTTGAACATTTGCCTACTTTTAGCCTTTTTTCACTTTTCCTTTCCCATGCAGTTAACAACAATCTGTTTTTTTTGTTTGTTTTTTTTCGAATGGTTGTTCTAAATGTTCTTGAAAAACCTCTGCCCCAAGCCTTACATGACAAAACATGTCAAGCTTGTAGGACATTTCAGCAATATGAATGAGGTGCCAAAGTCCTTATGTGTATATATAATGTGTATCAAAGTCCTGCCATTTATATTTTTAACCAAATACATTAATCACATTAAATAACATACAGTGTTTTTTTTTGACACAAGATGCTTAGCTTTTACCATTGTCCAGGTGATTGGATTTGATGATTTTCTCTGAGTACTCTGATATACTTGAGCATTCAATCTGCGAAAAAAGATGTAGAAAAATTGACAAAAATGAGTGTTACATGTTTTATTGGCTTACTGCTATTAACTGCAAGAACTCTGGTCCCAAATCACCACTTGTTTTTATAATTAAACCAGTTAAATGCTTTCTGTACAAAAAAAAAAAGTGTCTCTGTAAAGACAGTCTCATTCATAAATTTCTCTGCAATAATCAGCCAGATGCCTGTGAAAATACATCCTGTGACTTTAATAGATACACCTGCTCATTCATGCAATCATCAATCAACAATTAGATAGGTAGAGTATTTCAGAAACTGCTGATCTCCTGGGATTTTCACACACAACTGGCTCTAGAGTTTATACACACACACACACCAAAAAAGGAAAGGCTATGGTAACTCAAATAATGGCTCGTTCCAACATCTCCTGCTTTTCAGCTGTGCAGTGCTGGAGAGTCTGTTCCTACTATATCCTCAGATTCCTGGTCTTGGCTGTCAGTAGTGGAACTGATGTGGACTTCTGTGCTCGCAAGCCATCCTCCGCAAAGTCTGACATGCAGTGTGTTCTGAGATGCCTTCCTCTGCTCTCCAGGTTGACATATGCGTTATCTTAGCCCTCCTGTCAGCTCAAAATAATTTGCTCATTCTACCCTGACCTCTCTCGTCAACAATGCTGCTCACTGGATTTTTTTTTTTCTTTTTTAGATTGTTGTGTGAGAAAATCCCAGGAGATCGGCAGTTTCTGAAATACTCACATCAGCTCATCTGGCACTAGAACTTCCATTCCTGACTCTTGTAACTACAGTACAATCATTTTCTTTTTGGTTTCAGTAAAGTTCAGCTCATAGTATTTATAAATATGCTTTAAGGTGATGAACTGAATAAGAAGCTCTTCTCTCTCCCACTCACTCTCCCACTCTCATATGCAGAATTTTTTTTATAACTCTAGAACTAATGAAATTTTTCTTTTCTAATCTGACCTACTCCATTGTGTAGAAGTGTTTAGTGCTGAGATGAGGCTGAATTCTCACCCCATAGACGTGCTTGGCTCCTGCTTTAGCAGCAAACATGGAGAGGATCCCCGTCCCACTGCCCACATCTAAAACAATCTTGTCCTTAAAAATGTGTTTATTGTGGTACATGGAGTTTCTGTAGGTCAGTGTTCTCACCTCATCCTTTAACATCTCCTGTCAATAGAAAATTTTAAAATAGAGTGTGATTCTGGCCTCAAAGTGGGTAATTTTATTATAATGTCACATCCCTATAATGTCACATGTCATATCCACATCCACATCCAAAACATTTAATTACTTTATTCATTATATTTTTATGTATTAAAGAAACCATATAATTCAACTGTTTATAGTTGTGTTTACATCGTGTTATTCCATCACACAGCTTGCCTGCATACAGCTTTACCTCCACATGGCCCAACACATTTTTCTTTGCAAAATGCTAAATAAATGCCACTGCTTAGAAAAGGCAGTGTAAAAACTTGAAAACTGAAAGACCCATTCAAGGCATAGACTCTCAGTTTTCAATCATGCTGCATGACCATAGTGTGACATGTATGACACCATATACTGTATCACTGCTTTTTCTTTTTTAGAGAGTGAGACAGGTATCTATTATCACCCTTTTGGTATTAACTGATACACATTTCTCTTTTCTTTTTCTTCCTCTTCCTTGTCCTGTTTTTCTCCATTATCAGGAATAGCTCCTTTATCTGCAGACAATTTGACCTGACCCAAAAAATCAACATGTACCCATTTCATACTGCATTACAGATGTGCATATTTTCTTAAATTGGATGTTTTTTTTTCCTTCTACGAATTTGAGTAGTTTTTTTTAGTAGGGAGGGCTAGAATCCCTAATATATTTAAAGATTAATTCAGACTAAATTGTAGAACAGATCAGTAAATATATTTAAGCAGTAAAATATGTAACAATTTAAGGTTCAGATATATGATGACAATAAAATCACAATACCTAAATGCTACCAAAGTAGCCCATTTGAAAACCTCTGGAAAACCTCTTTCAATTCTAAGTTTTTATTTAACTTCTTTAAAAGGTATATTTAACAAGTACATTAACGGACAATTAAACAACCGTTACTTTTTAAAGAAAAAAATCCAATTCTAATTTTGAAATGGGAGTGGCTAATGTAAAAAAAGAAATACTGACATTGCTCACAAACCCATCTGATAGGGGAAACCTTGCAGCGCCAACATCTGATTTAGCTCATTGACTCATAATGATGTGCTTCAAAATATAATATCGATTTTGTCACAATATAATTTTTCACAGGGAACTCTACATACAACTCCACTGGAAAACAAGTTAAATCAAGCCAATATAATTTTATACTGTGTACCTCATGAATGCCAAAGTGGGCGTATGAGTCGAAGTAGTAGTCTCGTGAGGTCATTTCCTCTGGATTGAGAAGTTTGGCCATTTTACCACGTCCTGGGCAGGTGGACAGTGCTGAGACGTGTGGGGTATGAGGGGGACAAGGGACGTGATGAACTGAGGCCATGAGCTTAGGCACAGGGGGAGGCTGTGATGAGGGAGGATTGCCAGTGCTCTGCTGCTTCTGCTGCTGCTGCTGCTTCTGCTTGAGCAAACAGAGTTAAAACAATAATTATTACTTGTTAATTAATACTAATTATCAAATTATTTTTTTTTACTAATTTTAAACTTGGGTCATTACATATAGGCCTCCTGACCAGTGTTCTTCGATTTCCACTGGCATGGGTGTAGCATGAGGCATTATAAGTTAGAACTGTTTTTTTTTTTTTTTTTAACTACACTATTGCACTAGGATGGCATGGTGATGGAGCAGGTAGTAGTGCTGCCTCTGTGGGATTATGTCCACTGGGTTCTCTGATTCCCAAAAACATACCAGTACATGGACTAGCTATGCTGAATTACATCAAGGTGTGAACATGTTTGTGCATTCGTCCTTCAATAGACAGGCATCCTATCAAATTTGTATTCGCACTCCATCCAAACCCTGATTAGGCTAAAGTGCCTACTGAAGAGTAAATGCATGCATAGTGTTTGCGGCTTTAGGGCAGCAGGAATAAGCACAGAGGATAACTTTGCCTCCTCACTGCTCCTGGGTCCTTGGTTTGGTTTTGAGGTTTGCTTGTTCTCTCTTTGTGATCGTTCAGATTTTCTCTGGATTTTCTGGTTTCCTCCAACTTCTTAAAAATATGCCAGTTTGTGGATTACACTTGACCAGGATAGAAAATGGTTTGTTAGGATTAAGAAATAAAAGCAATGCTTAATCTCGTGCATACAGTGTTCTGAACGTGCAGCTAGAGATGGGATGAGCCCCTGGGAATCTACTACACCGGCGGCTCCTTCACTGCAGCACCAAGGACAGCGCTCACAACAACGCCGGCTTTTCGTAATAGAGACGATTTTTTTTCCCTCCCATCATCGATCGCCATAAGTACCGACTGCAGGAAAAATAAACCCTGCAGATTTATCCGTGCTTTTTGTGTTTTCTTTTCTCGAAAGACGAAATGAAGCGTCGTCGTCTGAGGCCAATAGTCGCGTGTCCTTTTTGACCGCGCGCTTTGTAACCTCGGTCCATGCGTGTTTTATAGCTACGGGCACATTCTGCTATGTGCATTTCTAGAAAAAAAAATGCACTTTTTCTAGCCTGTTTGTCATCAGCACATACTGGCTGTATGATTGTTATCCCTTCTCTTTAGATATCGCATGCAAACCTGCACGGCTTTTCTGCTTTCTGCATTCCTAGCCATTTAAATTCGGCGCTTGGACATTTCGAACTCATCCAAACGCGCAAACTGCTCGATAACACGATCTGCATTGTTTTAATCGCAGTGCACTCTGTGTCACGAGGACCGATCGGTTATACAAATGCATGTTGGAACTCACCTCCGAGCTCTCAGCCTCCGCCATCTTTCTGCGCAGGAGCAGGCACCGTGATGAGTGCCTTAGTCCCATATGAGCCAACGGGATCCGATCAACTCGAAAAAAACACAAAAAATCTTATTCCTGTCGTTTTTTAGTGCAATGTTAACCTATAGATTTTTTTGCAAAACTTTAGCATACCCTGAAGTATACAATGTGGCATGCAGGTTTATTTTAGCCTAAAAATACACATACGCAAATACTTCTTCTAAATCAAGAATTTGATGAAAGGGACTTTTGAAAGAGGTTTGCTGCTTTGCGTTCTTCCATCGAGACACGAGCCGAGCCACAAAACAGACAAGTCCTGTAGTCCATGGTGCAAAGTTAACAGAAAGATCCTAGAAAGCACTTGAAGAAACCAGTTGATCCTGTAAAAAGCCTCAGCAGCAGCCTCAGGGTCTGGCACTGCTGAATCACAGCATCGTTGCGAAGCGCACACATCCCTTACTGTACATATACAGGGATATAATAGACTATTTTATAATACACTCCAAGGTTTTACAGGCTGTGTATCCACCCGTGATTCGAGCGCATTGCTTTTCTCTCCAGAGACTCCGAAAAAAAAAAGTTCAGCCCCGAATAGACGAAGTTGGCTCTGTGTTGCGCAGGACAGGAGCGGGTTAAAGCGGATGAAGTGCATGGAGATGATCCCGAAACTAAATCGGTGCCTCCTACACGCGCAATGGCACCTCCACCTGCCCACACATCTTCCACACTGACTGAACGCCAAGCGCATTTTTTTTCCCTTTACACTTAAATGCACCGAGGATATTTTTATTTCTCCTATATAGGGCATCAGCTTTACGGTTTTTGATGTGGTGAGACAGCTTGTCATTTCTGAGCCTGATTTGCGTGTGCAGAATGCACAGAGGTGTTGAATAATAAAAGGCGAGGACACAAGACCATACTCAAACAAAAGCACTAGAGTTATGTCAGTTATCATTATGTCAGATGGTCTGAAAACAAGTAACACTCCAGCAATTCCGTGCGCGCCAGTCTATATTTATCCTCACTGATACTGTATTGTCTGGTACATTAAAACAATCGCAGATATTTTCTAGCCTGAAGAAAAAAAGTCAAACGTTTTGTTGCTAGAAATAATCTGAATGAATTAATGTGACATTAGGTAGAATGAAGCTATAAGCTGACAATGACATTTTGGTTTAAGAAAAATGACAGCCTATGCACCTTGTACAGGGTGTATCCTTTGTTGTAAAACAAAAAAAGCATGAAAAATTCTGTCCACATAGTTACAATGCATATACTGTAATATATACAGTATTATACATTAAGCATTTAAAACTTAATCTTTTTTCAATATGTATATGTTTACAAAGTGCCTGTAGTGTGTGAGCAAGTATGTATTGGGATAGATTGGCATTAGTCAAGGATGTACCCTGCCTCATGCCCTGAGGCCTCCTGTGCCCCACCCTGCACATTATAAGTGGTATAGAGTGAGTGAGTCCTACCATACAAATTTGGAGTTATGGAAATTAAGTTGATATATTGTAATGGAGGCATAAACACCTTACCACTATGGTTATATACTGTTTTATGGATTAAATGATGTTGACGCATGCATGCTACCATTACCTGTCAATGCAGTGTTTCATCAGCCATTAATAGTACTTGTTCTATCCGCTTTCCTACTTCCCACCCACCAAACAAACAAACAAACAAACAAACAAACAAACAAACAAACATAATTTGTTTTATAAATTCAATTGTAAATTTAATGTTGCTTTACAACAGTATCTTGCCATAGTACATATATAATAGTTTTGAATATTCATCATTCACATATAAATTACATGTAAATGTGGTTGTAAATAATAGTAGATAACAACAGAGCTGACTGCACAACTGCAAATGAGAGGGAATAGAGACAAACAAAGTGTTTACACATTTTATTGTGTACTTGATTGTAGTAATGTCTGTCTTTCTCATTTAGCAGCTTCCTTAACTTCCTAATCAGTTCTAAATCATTTCTTAAACTGGATGATATGGTATAGCTGAGTATTGCTGTGTTGGACTAACATGCAATTCTGCTACAGTATTGTTCATGAAATTTCACTTCAGCATTTTCACCATTTAGGATTTTATTGAGACAGTTTCTTTCAAATATGATAAAGCAATGTCTGTCAGCTTCATAATACAAATGATCTGAATGTACAAAGGACTTGTAATAAACTACAGCAATACTTTATTTAATGTGTATTGTCTTTGTTTTGGTTTCTTTTTTTGTGGGTATATATATGGGTATATATGTTGGTTTCTGTTTCACTGTAGTTTATGGATGTCTTGTTATTTTTGATTATCCATATTATGTAAACTTCTAGTTTCGCTGTGTTCTCTCTTTTTCTAGAGCATTTGTTAATTTTCTATGTTCACCTCCGGGTTGTTATCCTGTTTATCTCCCAGTTTAATTCCTGTTCATTTCACGGTTGTTACTCATGATTAGGTTTGTGTAATAAACTAATGTCAGTGCGCACGTCCTACCTCAGGGTGCCTGAATGCCTGAATTACATAAAAAATTGGCAGATATTATTACCCTTTGTAAATAAACAGTAACATGTTAGCATGTATTGTATAATTATTATAAAAAAAGTTATTGTACAGTCATATACTGTAAAACATTATACACAGATTAGCTATAACATTAAAAACATTAACATCTAGGTTTTGGGTTCCTCTTGTGCCACTGGGGAAGCTCTGGCCCCTAAGGGCCATTGGCTTTGTACATGTACTTTGCACAATAACAATAAAGTTTAATCTAATCCAATCTAAACTAACCTAAACTAAACTGATCTTATCTTATTACAGTGGAGTCTGAAAAATATTCAAATGTTTTCAGCCTACTACTGATATTTACTTTCTTATTACTTTGGTTTGGTATAATTTTAGGAGTTGGTCCTTATTTCTAAATTATGACTTATGCTATTACTGCAGGAAATACATTATTCAATATTATTTACATTTTATTAGTTTTCTCTACTCTATTTCTTCTGTCTCTACTGAATTTAGGAAAACAGTGGTTATGGGGTAGTTGTTATTATTAAGGCAAAAAAGATAATATGTAAATTTCACCCTGCATTTCACACATGATTATATGATTTCACATTAATGTTTGATCATGTATAAATCAATTAATTAAACGTTTGTGTTTCAACAAAGGTTTTACTGGAAATATCTTTAAAAAGTTTTAAGGTCCATAACTGAGGACCTGGATTGCTGATTGAAGGGTCAAGGTTTAATCTCCACCACAACCGGTACACCATTGCTGGTCCCTTAATCCAAACTGCTTAAATGTCTAAATAGCTGCTGACATTCAGTGTCAGTCCCAGGCCCAGAGATCGCATGAGTTGTGACAGAAGGGGATCTGGTGTAAAACCAGTGCCAGATGTGGTGGATCAAATGATCCAATGTGGTGACCTCTAAAATAAAGGACAAAGTCTTATGAAAAAAATGTTATTGTTATGAAGTTTAATTTCTCTATGAACTAATGAACATGTGACACAAATGTGTCATGATTGTCATTTAATTTTCATAAATGTAAGCAATATTGCATGGTGACTTGATATTCATAATGTGCTAATCTACAGTAGGTAACTTAATAACTGTAGATAATCTTACATTTAATAAAAACAGGAAAGGCTGTTTAGATAAACAATGTTACATCATGATGAGAGGAAAGCTCACGAACAAAAAACTCTGAAGAAATGCAAGTAATGTTCTATGATCAAAAGGCAGTCATTGGAAAGTATTTTATTCTGCATAGTGTCACTGGATACAAACCATTTGAAAAACCCTGTTCTACACTATGTGCAATTCCATCCCCAGTTACAGTTAAGTGGCAATATGAAATATACAGGCTAAACATAGATTAGATTTTACAGTTGTATGTGTGGTTTATTTATTTATTTATTTTTGCTCTAATCGCAAAAGTTAAAAGCATTTTAGTTTGAAAACCTGACAGTGGTGACTCTGTGTGTTATTTCCTGATGAGGGTATTTCTAGTGCATATATTGCTCAGGCATTACACTGAAGCACAGACACCCACTCAAGCAAAATGACAAAGTCATGCATTGCATAAACCAACCTTACTGACAATCTGAACCTATTCATTGTGCAGTGTCCAAGGATCCAATTTATTATAATTTAGCTGAATTCAAACCTTGAATGGGTGTAGGCAGCAGGTGGTATTAGAGCAATGATTCCTTGCACAAAAGGAGAAATATTTTTCTTTCATTGAGTATCCAGCATACATTAATCATTTTGTTGTTGTTGTTGTTTTTTTTTTTAAAGATACATTTCACAGTAAGACCAATAAGGCATACAGCATTTGCAAGTCACTTGGCCTTAAAATACAAATGCTTCTTAACCTGGTAGGAGTAATTACATTTATGCTTAAACAGTAGATGGTTTAAATGGAATCTATTATGCAACATTTACCTTTTTGTTACTTTTGGACATTCACACGGGTCTCCAGCATGCATGTGCCAAAAAACAAACAACCAAAAAAAAAAACTTTTTCCTGCTTTTTACTTTTTGTAATTTTTTTCTCTCCATTTTTGTATTGGCCAGGGCTTAAACAAGCAAGCTAGAATTTTTTTTCCTATTGAATCCTCATATAAGAGAGCCTCTTCCCTGACTTGGCAGCAGTAACTAGCTTAAACACACACAAAAACTGCACATTTGGAGTAGGAGTGACATAAATGGAGTTTGAAGTATAAAAAATGCATTATCTGGGAGGTCTTTTAGATGGACCATTAACTGACACACTTTTGGGTAGACTTGTGTTACCTTGTTAATAGTAAATAGTAAAATATGGACGTTTTTTCTGTGTGTGTGTAGTTGTAGAGTCACAGAATTTTTTGTCTACACTCTGGTCTTTTTTGAATGTGTTCACTGGACCGTACCCTCGAAACACACATTCCATGACCCCACCCCCACTCCCACTCCCACCATTTAGAATGCCTTAAACAGAACACAAAAATCCATGGTGATAAACTAACAAGAAAACAGAAAGTAAGGACCCAAACAGACAGAACCAAACCAGAATCACAACTGGTCCAAGAAAAAGAAACATGTCAAATTAATTCATGTGATTCATTCTTCTCTGTCACCCATTTCTGTTTATCCTATGCAATTAAATCATTATTACTGCTTACTGCCAAGTCCTCTGCCTGATGACTTTCGATTTTCACTGACAATGCGGTTTGATTCTTTTTTTTTTCCCCTTTCAAATTGAAGGACCCCAGATGGTCATTTTGGAACCATATTCCTCTTCCCATACCCTCATTTGTCTTTAATCCAGACTGTGAGAAATGAAAAAAATCATCCATTGGAACTCTCTATTGAACAGAAAAATTGCCTTGTTTCTTTTTCCTTTCTGACATTGTTGGTAAAACTGCATCAAATGCCTTATCAAAGACTTAAGGTCAATTGCTGCTGCCATTCACTACAATAAATGCCCACAGGGCTGCCTCAGTAAACTCTTTGCACTGGTTCAGATATGACAGGGGGAATGACTCTTTTATATAAATTGCTGAATTTTGCTTATACTTCCTCTGCCTTTTCCTGATGAAGCTTTAGCTGTTGAGATACAGAGTAATGTAGGCATGTGGAGAAGCGGACACATTGAGGAATCCCAGGTTGTGTGACCGAGGACAATCAGAAGCAAGTTGCAATATAATCTCTCATGTCAGTGATACCTTACACTACAGGGTTACCATTTTATATTCCCTGCTATTTAATATTAACAATAGCTCTTTATGAATGAAGCAGTATTTCTGTCTTTTTTCTGTTTTGTGTATTTGTGCCTTTAATCACCTCTGGCACCACTTGCAGAGTCCTCTACAGTATAGAAGAAAAGCACTGTGGACTATTTCTTTAATAAAGTCCTTGCTGCTATTGACAGGCGTAAATAAGGGGAAGAGGCCTGTCTAATCAATGAGGCCTTTGGCTCAGTGCAGAACATATCAAATTAACCTAAACACTGAGGGTCAGACAAGATCTAGCACTTCATCAGCAGATGCTGTACTTTGCATAATGAAAAGGACACTTGTGACAAAACCCTCTCTTGCTTCATCAACCTGTCTGATCAGGAAAGTTGGATAAGGTTCTTTTCAAGGCCATGAAAATGAAATTTTTGAAAATGCCACTGTTTTCATTTGCATACTTCCAGCCAAACGCTTATGCCAGCATCTTCTAATTATACTCAAGTAATGAAAAGCTTAATGTTTTCTTCTGAAATAACACCTGGATTAACAAGCAAACCTATGACAAGGATTATAGTAGAATTTTTAGCATATTGTTTAATCCAATCGACTCTGTCACAAAATAGCTTTAGAGAAATTGAGAGTTAGCCAATGGTAGCTCACTGAGCTGACAGGAAGAGAAAAAAAGTACTCAAAATACTCAAAATAGTGGATATTGGATGGATTACAGCAGCAGCTACTTATATACAGTATATATTACAAATCAATGGTATCCAAATGTGACTATTTTTGAAAACTGCAAATCTATTCCAGGAGCAGAACTGGGAAACATTGTTAATTATGGACAAGGCTTTCTCCAAACTGTTGCTGCAAAGTTTTAAGCATACAATTGCCTTAATGGCATTAGTAGTACACTTCACTAAGACAAATGGAATCAAAACACTTGGAAAAACAGGTAGGGGCCATCATGCCATTTTTTTAACCAAACTTTACTAACTTGGTTTCATGTTACATTCTTGTAGGTATTGCTCTGGAATCTACCAAACTCATGTTTGTCCATTACTCCCAGGTAGTGAAGCTTGGCTTATCACTGCAGAGAACAGGTTTCAATTGCTATTGAGTCCAGTGGCAGCATGCTTTACATCACTCCAGCTGATGCTTTGCATATTTTGATCTCCCAATATACCGTTCTTAAAGTGATGTTGCATTCAGAGGCAATTTCTAAGTAGTCAGTAGTGAGTGATGCAACCATGGATTTCAATGCACTTTACACTTCAGCACTTGGCAGCCACACTCTGTAAGTTTGCATGGTCTACTGCTTTGTGGCTGATATGTTATTGCTCGTAGATGATTCCATTTCACATAGCACTTGCAATTGACTTCAGTAGATCATGAACTGACTTATAGCAAAAGTGGCAACTTATAACAGATTGAACTCTTCAGTACCAATCATTTTACCACCAATGTTTGTTTATTGTATTGGTTGTACAGTATGCACCTGTTAATGGTGTACTGTAGCTAAAACACCGGAACTCTATGTTTCAGCTGGCCATGTAGTGTAGTTCTTGTCAGATGGTCCTAATTTATTGTTTATTCACCTGTTCCCTTATTGAACACAATTAAATATTTTGTCCACAGGATGTGTAGTTGCTCAGTGCTTAGCACTATTGCTTGCACCTCCAGGGTTGGGGGTTTGAATCTTGCCACCGCCGTGTGTGCGGAAGATGGATGTTTTCCTTGTTTTTGTTGTGGATTTTCTACAAGTACTGTGTTATGGCCTGACTGGTGTGTATGTGTGAGGGTGTGCACTCCTATGAACTGCAATTTGTTGGCACCCCATCTGGGGTGTACCCTGCCTTTTGCCCTGAGCTTCCTGGGAGAGGACCCATGCCCCTCACTACACCACATGGTGTAAGTGGTATGAAAGATGAATGGACTTTTAAAATTGGTGTGTAAAATAACATGATTGTGTATGGGTGAGGTGGGGGCCTGAGGAAGTTATGCAGTGTGGTATATGTATACACAAATAGTATGTACAGTGCTATATTCACTAGGGTATTCTGATCAACATAATCTAATATTTATACTGTAGATATCATCCTTATTTGTTTAACCTAAGGCTATGTTCACACTACAAACAAAAGTCCATATTAGATCTGCTGTTTTTAATTTGACCTAAATCTGACATTAGTGTGAACAGATTTCTCTTAAACTGACCCACATGCTCAAAGAGCAATGTGTAATGTGATGCGTTCAAGATTGCTATAAAATGGGCTTGTTATCCAGGCAATTTTTTGGTTTTGGGGGCCTTGGTTTCTTTTAAGATGAGATAAGATAAGATAAAAGAGGCACTGTGGCTTAGTGTTTAGCACTGTCGCATTGCACCTCCAGGGTCTGGGTTCGGGTTCCTGCCCCGGGTCTGTGTGCATGGAGTTTGTATGTTCTCCTTGGTGGGTTTCCTCCACGTACTCCAGTTTCCTCCCACAGTCCAAAGACATTCAGATTAGGATAACTGCCAAATTACTCGTAGTTTATGAATGAGTGTATGAGTGTGAATGAGCGTATAGAAAATGATAAGTGAGTGAGTGAGAGTGTGCAAATGAGTGTGTGTGCCCTGCGATGGACTGGCATCTGAAATCTCTTGGGATAGCCTCCAGGTCCCCCACGACCCTGTATACAGGATAAAGAGATAAATACAGTATAAATACAGGATTTCCTATGGCTTCGTTCAGTCTTAAAAAAAAAAAAAACTCCCAAAAACATGGAGAACGGTTGCCATCATCATCATCATCTTGAATGTTCATGAGGTTCATTACCTCACGATCCTGCCACTGAAATCCTTTTTCATTATCATCCTACATTAGACAAAAGTATGATGAATATCGAGTTGAATTTACCTAAAAGTCACAGGTTTGACTGTTTAGACTTAGAGGTGACATCATTGCAAAAATCGGATCTTTCTTGAAATAGGGCCAAAACAGTAATTAATAGATCAGATTCCTTGTGGTTTGTGGTTTTCATGTTGACATACTGTACATCTGAGTTATACTTGAGAAGAATAAACATGAAAAAAAAAATCTAATTTGCCTGCAGTGTGAAGGCAGCATGCATGCATGTCCTGATCAGAAATGCTGATGTGGATGTTGTGCATTTGCAGGAAGATGAATGCTTAGTGGAGCAGGATGGCCTGCAGCAGAGGGGCGGGATGGAGCTGTGTTTCCTTCCCCGCCTCTCTGTGACCCTCCGCTCGGACAAGCAACAAGCTGCACTCGCTCACACACACACATATACATACACACGTACACATGCAGACACTTCGCGTGCAGACGTTTCTAAACATTTGAATCCTGGTGGATTTTCCGGCTTTTTGGGTGAGTTTGAATTTTCACGCCGCTTTCTGGCCTGCATGGTGAAAGTAGCACGGCTTACTGACTGCTGTACATTTACAGGCTACTTTTTCTTCCCACCCGACATGCAGGTGCTCAGCTGGAGCAGAGATGGCTACTGTACACACGCGCGCTTTTCAGCTGTTTTTATTAATTTTTTTTGTAGCATTCATCAAATGTAACTCGTGTCGAAGTCAAATTCTTGAAAGAAAAAAAAAGGTCTGACGAACACTCGGGGAAGTCCTGTTTCAGAACAGGAAAGGAAAGGTTTGCAATTCCGCTTCTCCTTTATAAGCTCTCATATGGCTAATGATATAACACACTTCACACACACACACACACACATTGTAGCTAGTGATGGTGCAGGAACACAGGCGGCTTTTATATTCTTCTACACCGCGTTGCCAAGGATCCGCAAGTGTTTGCCCCTCTGTAAACACTCCGTAGTCATGTTGTGCAGCAGGAACAGAAAACAAATCCAAAATAAATCTCACTTACCATGTTTGGCAAATAGACACTAAAGTCTGCAATGGAAACTTCCAGACCGTTCCATTATTTGTACCTTATTTAATAAACCGCACGAGGCGTGAAGGAACATCAAATCAGACCAATAACGTACTGTACAAACATTGTAATACAATGTTTCCAAAGTAGGCTATTAACAAAAACATCTAAAGTTTCAGATCATGTTCACGCGACTTCCTGTGTCAGTAATGGAAACTAAAGGAAATTTCCAGACTTTCAGTGTTAAAAATAGCTAGTCTAGGGAAAACTCCAACTTGGCCAAAAAAAATAAAATGGGTGTAGTTTTAGGATCATGTGCAGCCATAAAAACAGATCAATACCATAAACTCAGAGGGAATTAGGCTAGAATTTCTAACTCTCACTTTGCTTTATGGATCGAGGATGGAAATGAAAAAGACAAATTATACTGTAGATAGCTAGATAGATAGGTAGCGTAGTGGTTAGCACCGTCGACTTGCGCGTCCAGGGCTCCGGTTTGATTCCCGCCACGGCGTCTGTGTACAGTACATGGAGTTTGCATGTTCTCCCTATGCTTGGTGGGTTTCATCCATGTACTCTGGCTTCCTCCTACAGTCCAAGGACATGGAGATTAGGCAAAGGCGTTCCCATATTACCTGTAGCGTGTGAATGTGCATATGAATGTTGACCAAAGGTCCTACTACGGTCATAAAAATGGAAATTAATATGGCCACCATTGGCCTCCATAGACCTGTAATGGATGGATGGATGTCTGGATGGATAGACAAATAGATAGAACACTTTATTAATGTTCCAGAAGCCAGTTCATAGATTATATAACAACATACAATCAACAGGTGGGGTTAAGGCTAAGTTAAACTTACTAAGGGTAAATTTATATGTTTATATATATAAAAACCTATGATACACTGTTTGCAAAAGGTGAAGTCTGATAAACTACTCAAAAAGGTGCATTAACAAGGTTAAAACATTGTGAAATAATAAGGATATACTGTACATGTACTGTACTGTTCATGATGTTTGTATATACAGGTGGGAACTTAAGTGACTGTACATAAGATGGAACAGCAATTTGTAATATTAATAAAACTTGAGAATGAAAATACATGCTCATATCAGTGCAATCATTGGGCAGCAGAATTTATATTGGCATATAAAAAAAAATTCGTATGTATTACGAATTGGGACTCTAATCAATTATAAAAAAAGAAAAGGGTATTTGCTTAAATTCCTCAAATGATATTCTCTCTCTAACTCCTGTGTCAGAAACCATAAAACCTTAAAATATTAAAAATAATTCAACACAAAATCCCACTAGGAATAGAAGATCATATATAGTTTTAATTTCAACTTCAGGTAAAAGAGGAAAAAAATCAATCACTTTAAATTGTTGGGGCTTTTTTGTTGGAAAAAAGTACAAAATGCTGTTTGCTCTGCTTATCCTGAGCTGAAAAAAAACTGCCTGGTCTGATTACCAATTACAGTACCAGCTGTTAAAACACAAGATCAGCTGGTCAAACTGATAGCCCATTTTTGACTACTGCAGCATAACAGACCATTTGTATTCAGGGAAATAAGAAAGCTGAACAGTTTGACAAGCTCCTTCTGTGTTTGGCAATTGGACAAAATGTTTTTTAACCAAAATGGATTCTGGAAATATCTATTTTTAAATTGCTGTCAGTCTCCAGAAGTTTCATATTTGCCTCCAGCCAAAAAGCTTTTAACTGGAAAGAAAACGATGTGTTGATCTAAACCACTCAGATAGGCTGGGTATTAAAAAATAAATAACTTACCCAGCCAGAAATATCATCAGCCATAATCAGAGCAAAATCTGTAAGTTTCAAAATAGCTAAAAATCTGCCAGTTGGGCGCATACGCATTCCTCACCCACACAAGCTGCTTGGTGTGGAGATGAAAAAGCCCTTTTTGAGAGCAGCTCACAAAGAAAAAGAAACAGAGGCTGAACTTCACAAGGAATTATTAGAATTGGATGTTGTGATCACATGCAAACAGACTTTTTCTCTACTGATGCTGTAAGCAAAGAAAAGTCCCCAAAGCTAGTGTGAAACATACTGGCGGATCATTTTGTCTGTTTTGTAGCTTACAGTATGGTCCAGAAGCTTTTGTGAAGACAATAATGCAACGTTGAAATGCAACGATGTAGGATGTACTTGAAACAAAATCCAGGAATGAATAAGTGTAGTGTGCTATACATTTGATGTGGTAACTTGTCCCATCATGCACCACAGAATGGAAGGGGAGGAGTTTCAAGCACATAACGGACAGAACCAACATGACTCTTAAATGACAGTGGGATTTTATAGAGTTCAAACTGAAGCTTAAATCATCTTGTTGAAGAAACCTAACCTGTCTCTATTGTCACTAGAGCTTCCTTTGAATGTTTGGGCCAGTTCTTTGCAACTAAGTGTTGCTCGTTTTTACTGTGAACACTTTCACTTTCACTGTTACGGAAAATGAACAGCAGCTAATAGCACTTTGCTACATGTACTGGAGATTCATATTAATCACACTTCTGGGATTAGTGTTCGGTTTCTGGACCATTTAACGTTCATCTTTATTTATTGTACAGAAGAGAATCCCCTGATGCACCGAGCAAGATAGAGATGTGGGAATTGTTCTCCATCATTTAGCACACTAATGGACCTTCCATTTCTTCACTACATATCCTGAACATACATGTAAAATAAATAATAAATACACTTTCCAACAATACGAACTCAAGGCCAGTGCGGTCTTGCATGAGGTCCGTCTTCACTTTCTTTCTAACCAGCTGTGTGGATGTGTGGGGTTTTCGTGCGTATTTTGGTGTATATTTTTGACCATTTCTCCACAAACATGCTTATTTCAGGGGCCATTATTTGCGTGTTGTTTTGACACGTGTTGCTTTTGAGCTCAACCCTCAGATAGGCCGTGTCACTTGTATACACAGGCAATTCATGGGCCACAACTATTAATTATCATGTCACAGAAATAAGCAGTTTGACTGCTGTCTCTCCAGTAAAACCTCTCCCGGTTATCAGTCTTTTGGTGCATTTTTTTTTTCTGCTTCTCCCCTCAATTCTGTATTCGTCCTTCAATCCAGTTTAATTCAATCCAGTTTTATTTTTATGGAGATAAAGGCTGCATTTAAAATCGAAAAAAGGTTGCAATTTTTTTTAGTCTGGATTGTACGTAGTGTTTGTTAATAGTATATAACTACTGTATTTGTTATTTTTTTCTTCAATTATTTTTGCGGTGCTAAATAAATATTGTCAAATGTCTTTTCAATGAGGTAATTTTGCCTTTATTTGCTGTTAGCGTAGATAAATAGGGTGGAAAAGAAAATAGCACATTTAACAGTTACATTTGGCAGTGTAAATTACAATCGCAATATATTATATACTAGTGTTAGTACCTGTCGTCGAACTGAAAAGAGTTTGTAGAAATAGTTAAAAGGTTAAAGCTAAAAATAAGATGACTCCAGCATGTTAAAATTCACTTATACCACGTCAGAGCCGTTATTTCATTGGTACAAATATGTATTAATCCCAGTAAAATTATTCAGTTTAGCTTTTCTAGTTAGTATTTATTGGTGCAGGTGTTTGTTGAGTAGCTTGAGTAGCTTATTAGTAGCTTATTTAAAATAGATTATTAAATCCAGCACATAATTGTACATAACATTACTTTTACTTAACATTTTGATTTCACTTATGGTGCAGGGTAAGTATTACAGACGTTTCATCAAATTCTGTCCAGTGGTTGATTTAAGAAGCGCCTACAGTTGGACTCGTGCACAGCGCGCTTTCAAAACTTGTGGTTTCTAATCTGGCTCAAAACTGCTTATAACTTCACTTCTACTAAGCATTTTGATTTCATTTATGGTGAATGTTTAACTTCAGCCAAATACCAAAGTACTGCTAAAGTTTCATTAAATTCTGTGACAAACTGTGGCTGGACAGACAGAGACAGAAAACTGGTTTCGGGTCCTCCGACGTATGAAACATAATGATATCATTGAAAGAGCGAGTTCTGACGAATGTGCAGACAAAACCGTCAAAAACTGTTGCCTCGTACTTCCAGGGTTGGGTTTCAGTCCTCGTCTCCTGTCTACGTGTTTGCCTGTTTGCGCAGTGTTTGGTCGGTTTCCTCAGTGTACTCTGGTTTCCTCCTACAATCCAAAGGCATGTGTTGTAG
The DNA here is from genome assembly GCA_030014305.1 of Clarias laeviceps. NCBI lineage: Eukaryota > Metazoa > Chordata > Actinopteri > Siluriformes > Clariidae > Clarias > Clarias laeviceps. The sequence continues at coordinate 8,219,282 of JAQMYJ010000004.1, read as the reverse complement.
AGTGATTGGCTTTGCCCATAGTGTCTGAGTGTGTGCTTGTGCCCTGTGATGGGTTGGCACCCTATTCAAGGTGCTTCCTCTGCGTTTCCTGGCATTGGCTTTAGGCCCTTATAGCCATAAACAAGATAATTGGTAGAGAAAATGGAGGGGTGAATGGATGGTGTTAGCAAATTGCTTTGTTGGCAAGCTTTTTGAGATATGCTGTTGTTGTAAATTATCATCTTTATGGAGTAAGAGTAACTCTGAGTCACATCCGGCTCACCATTGATTATATTCCTGTATCAGCAGACTCCGGACAGCTTTATCCCTAACTTATATCACTGCCACATAGGGAACGTTTTGTTTGGACTGTTATTAGAGTTAATGTAATTTTATGGTTTGTATGTCATGACAGTCTTTTTGACTTCTACTTAAATTAAGTCTGGTTTTGTCATTTGGCATCAGCATCATGCAGTGCTATAAACCAATATTTTAACTAACTTAATTAATGTAATTTTCATCCAAAGCATAACGACATATTTACAGTCACACTTTCAAAATAGAAAAAATGAGGAAAGTACAAACCTTCCATTTCTTCACTACATATCCTGTACATACATGTAAAAAAAAAATAATAAACACACTTTCCAACAATAAGAACTCAAGGCCAGTGCGGTCTTGCATGAGATCCGTCTGCACTTTCTTTCTAAACCAGCTGTGTGTGTTTTTTTTTTGTTTTTTTTTACTTTTAAGCTATTATGCTTTAGGTTTAGGTCCAACAAGAAAGAAAAACAAGCATGGAAGACAAAGTATCTGTAAAAAATCTTTTTTATAAAAAGTGGTGTTAGTGGTCCAGGTATACTGATTACAATGATAATGGTGCTGAGCCTAGACCTGACCAACTGAAGCAGCCTCAGATCATATCACTGCCTCCGGAGGCTTCTACAGTAGGCACTATGCATGATGGGAGCATCGCTTCATGCGCTTCCCTTCTTACCCTGAAGTAACCCTCGCTCTGGAATAGGGCCAATCTGGACTGATCAGACCACATGATCTTTTTACATTGCTCAAAAGTCAAATCTTTACGCTCCTTAGCAAATATAAGCCCTTTGTTCTGATTAGTCTCACTAACAAGTGTATTTTTTATGGACTCACAGGTGTTTAGTCCAAATCCTGTAAATTCTCATCACATAGCATGGACAAGACAATCCTCTTACTTATACTATTAAACATAGCTCTGGTTTTGACTGTTGATTTTTTTTTTTTACCATGCATTCTTTTTACCATACAAGGTTTAAGTGATTACACTCCATTCATGACCACATTTCTTCTAGAAAGTTGAATCCTAATAGGTTTTGACATTGGTTTCTTAACCCAGTTTCGTAAATTTAGTTGTTTTGCAGGACAGTTGATTGATGCAGCTCAATAATTAGACCCTTCTGACATGGTGACTTTTTTTTTTTTTTTTTTGGCCGGGCAGTGTATATGGAAGTACTAGCTACAAAGTAGGCTAAGTGTTCAGTTCTAAGTCAAAGCCACATGTGCTTTCATAAAAAACAGAATGTGAAAAACATGGTTTCAATCTCTGCTTAAAATATGGAAATAAAAACAGATGTAAAATAAATAATCTAATTATAAATAGCCTATATCTGAGAATATTTCTTCAGTTTTTCTCATCAACAATAACAGCGTGTTATTATAGAGTAAAACAGAACAATAAAAATGTGTGTGTGTGTGTGTGTGTGTGCGGACACTCTCTATATACTCTATATATACTTTATATATACTTCATATATACTTAAAATTTTGGGATAACTTGCAAATTTCTTTGTTTTTGTTTAGTGATTTATTTTCTACACTCTACAAAAATACTGGGGATCTCAAAAGTATGAAATAACACATATGAAATTAGGTAATTATGTAACAACAACAACTACAGTCAGTTTTTATTTTAGGACACGGAGGTCAGCCTTTCTGCAATAGTTCTTGCAAGATTAGTATTGTGTCAAGTGGTTTGCAAAACCCATCAAGCATCATGATGGAACTGTCTCTCATGAAGACCATCACAGGAAAGCAAGACCAAAACTTACCTCTGCTGCAGAGGAGAAGTTCATGTAGAGTCACCAGCCTCAACAATTACCAGTTAACCTCAGATTAGAGCCGTTATGAAGGCTTTTCAGAGTATGAGTAGCAGATACATCTCAATATCGACTGTTCAAAAGAGATTATTAACGACCATGACATTGGTGTATATAGTGTATGTGTGTGTGTACTGTATATAGTGTATATATACACTACCGTTCAAAAAAGTTTGGGGTCACTTTCTAACTCCATGATGGTTCCTGATTTTTATTTATTTCTACATTGTAAAGGAATGCTGA
>JAQMYJ010000004.1:8174427-8206790 GCA_030014305.1 Clarias laeviceps | reverse complement strand
AATAATTATTTTGATTGTGTAAAGCTGCTTTGCGACAATGTCAATTGTTAAAAGCGCTATACAAATAAAATTGGATTGAATTGAAATTGAAATCTGCGTGTCACAGAGAGGGTGCGCCAGCAGGGCCTGTCCCTAATCCTGGTGGCCCCTCGTTGACCGGTGAAATCGTGGTATGCAGAGATAGTCATCTTGCAAGCTGCAGAACCATGGAAACTTCCTCTCCTCAGGGACCTTCTGTCTCAGGCAGCGGGGGAGGGAGTTCACCCACGTACAGAACTGTGGAACTTGCACGCTTACCTGTTGAAAGGTCCAATCTGATAGTTAAAGGGCTTTCTCCGAATGTGATTGAGACAATTCAAAGTGCTCAGGCCTCGTCTACTAGAGGTTTATATGCTTACAAGTGGCGAGCGTTTGAGCAATGGTGTCAAGAACGTAATGTTCTTCCATTTCAGTGCTCCATGGTGGAGGTTTTGTATTTTCTACAAGAACTGTTAGAAAAAGGCCTATTAAAATATACTTGGCGGCTATATCAGCCTGTCATATAGGTTTTGATGGAGTGTCACCGGGGGCTCATCCGCTGGCAGTACGGAAAATTCTTTCATATAAGACCGCACTTCTTCTTGCTTAAGCGTTTGCTAAATGAGTGGGTGATCTCCACGCTTTGTCCGGGCATCCATCTTGTATGCAGTTTCCTGCTAATGGTTTAAAGGTTACTCTACGGCCTATGTACAGTACCTACGGTTGTCTCCACTGATTATAGCTCTATGGTCTTTGACCTTCATAGCTTCTTCCCCCCTCCTTTTGTTTCTGAGGAGCAGGGAAAATTGCATAATTTGTGCCCGGTACGTGCAGTACGGGTCTACATGGACCGTACAATGAATATGCGCTGCCAGTCCAGTAAAGGGTGAGGCATTGTCTAAACAACGGCTTTCCCATTTGATTGTGGAAGCTATTTCATTAGCTTATAGCAGCAAAGGTGTCCCATTGCCTCAGGGTGTGAAGGCACATTCAACGAGGTACAACACATTGCTGCTCTGCCTCTAAGCTGAGATTAAACCGTGGTGACGATGGCTTATACTGTAGGTATAGGCGGGGCTACACCTACGTCACCACAGGTTTGACTGCCTTTATGGCGTGAATATAGGTGGCTTCAGCCAGGACACGAGAGGGCGTGATGTCCCATACGTTATGTGTTGTACCTCGTTCCTCTCCCTCAGGGAACAGAGGTTATAGTTATAACCATTCGTTTTAAATAAGCATTAATCATTTATTGATTTGGATCTGTGCTTTTTGCGCTTATCTTGCTGGAAGGTGAATGTTTTCTTCATCCTTAGCTGTCTGCAGGTTTTGTGCCCAAAATAGATTATTCAGTGCTATCCGTTTATCTTGACTAGAGCTCGGAAGCATTATGCAGCTGCCACCATGATGCACCATATGGTATTATTTGAGTTATAAGCTGTCTTTTAGAATTATCCCTGAAAAGTTCTACCCTGGTCTTATTAGACCAAAACACATTGTGCAGCATGGTTTGGGGTGATTCTGTTGTTGTTGGTTTTTCGTTGCTTCCATCCAGTCATAGAATAGAATTTGAGAGATTGTTGTCGTACACAGTAAAATCAACAGTGTTGATTTATCACTTTCAGAGTCCATCCGAGTCAGACTGCATCTATACAGTATAAGGCATTTTGCATAGATTGACCAGCAATTATGCAGTAATGTTGCTTTAGTGTTAGATGGACATTCTGTTCATGGTAATGTCGCTATTTGTTGATTACATTGTTCAATAGTACATCTAGTTTTATGGAAATTCTTTTGTACCACTTTCCTGCTCTTTGCAGACCATGGCTTCAGCACCAAAATAAAAATAAAAAAACATCCAACAGAAACAACTGGTGTTTATTACATTTTTAGGTTAACTATAATCTCTTAATTGATAACTACTTTAAAAAATTAGTTTTGAGCACAGTCACAGGCCTCATTATAAAAGTGTGTTTGTTTGTGTGTGTGTGTGTGTGTGTGTGTGTGTGTGTGTGTGTGTGTGTGTGCGTGCATGTGTGTGTACACTGGTGTGACCCATTTAATGTTTTTTTCTCCATAAAACATTTCTATTTGTTTTGACTTCAGTTGTGTAGATTGCTTTATCACATTAATAGAGAAAAGGATCCGACATGATTTATCATGGTTTATTTATTTATTATGTTACATAAAACCTGCATTTTAACACTAGTTATTCTGTTGCATCAATTTAAGATTATATTATTAGTTAAATGTAGTGTTGCTAATCATACATGAAACAAATTGGTTCATGTTATCATCTAAACGGTCATTCCAACACAATCCTTTCTTTTCCTGTTTTTGGTATTTATTAAGACAGAAACAAAAATAATTTGGTAATAATACAGTATCATGTTTTAAATTTACAGTAGTGACGTTTACAAATCACTCACACTGGAGACTCCTGCCAGAAATGTTACAAAAGTTTCCTTAAGGCTTCATTGCATTAAGGATTGTACTGTACATACATCTTTGTTGAATAAAATCATTATTTTTTTTCAATAATAATTATTATTAATATATAATTATATTATTATAGAGCTGCCATTACCGAAACTTAATCGACATCCTTATGACATTTCACATTGCAGTTTAAGTGCTGTGGAAGCAACAACTCCTTAGATTGGCGGAATAGTGTGTACGTCAGGTCATCTGAATCTGAAAGCCGGGTGGTTCCTGACAGCTGCTGCAAGACAATGACCCATCGCTGTGGCATTAGAGACCACCCTTCCAACATCTACAAAGTGGAGGTGGGTGTTCAAAATGAATATCGGTCTCATTCCCACAGAATCGCATAAGTGATTTTAAATGAAGCAAAGATGTAACCAACTGAGCTGCTGATTTGTTTGGTCAAGCTGTAATATTGCTGAAATTTGTAACTCCATCATTCTTTTAATATACCACTTGGGTAAGGTTTGGATGAGAAAACTACAGCTGGCGGTCTAGCAGGTGCTCATATTGACATTTTAGTGAGTCCCTCAGGTGCTAATGCTAGGGCCAATTCCCCACTGTGCCATATAAAGTACATTATATTACAAAACAGCCCACAACCTGATTAGCCCCATGGGTAAGATTTAAGTGAAGGGTGTAGTCATACATCAAAATCTGTTAACTCAATGGAATCTGGTAATGCCAGATGACAAAGAGTAAATATTAGAACTCCCTAAGCTCCCACGACCTGTCAGCAGGTCCAGCTTTACTTTTCTTACTCTCATGAATACACAGCTTTCTAAAGCATATAACAGCTGTATTTTATCATAAGCTAGAGAAAAAGCCAAATGTTGTGAGGTTTTAACATGACAGAGAATTGCTTTGATTTTGCTTTCTGTTTAATTGATATTTATGAGTTAGCTAGCTGGGTAAGATCAAAAGTTATCTTTTTTCTAGAGAAAGAGTTTCACTATTTGTACAGTCATAGTCCAGTGCTAAAACACATGGTAAAGAGCTAGCAAAGTAACATGGCTAGCTAGCTATAAGACAGTTTGGATACCGTTACAGTTTGCTGGATATTTTTCTTTGCTATCTACAGCCGTGGCCAAACGTTTTGAGAATGATACAAATATAAATTGTCAAAAAGTATGTTGCTTCACTGTTTTTAGATCTTTTTGTCAGATGTTACTTTGGTATCCTGAAGTATAATTACAAGCATTTCATAAGTGTCAACGTCTTTTATTGACAATTACATGTTTTACATTACAAGTTTATACAAAGAGTCAATATTTTCAGTGTTAACCCTTCTTTTTTAATACCTCTGCAATTCGCCCTGGCATGCTGTCAATCAACTTCTGGGCCACACCCTGACTGATGGCAGCCTCATCTTGCATAATCAATACTTGGCGTTGTTCAATACAACGTTTTGTTCATCAACCCATTTAGTTATCACTTTTGCCTTATGGCAAGGTGCTCCATCATCCTGGAAAAGGCATTGTTCTTCACCAAACTGTTCTTGGTTGGTTGGGAGAATGGGATCAGGGAATGTTTTTGTACCATTTTTTAAAATTAATTTCTGTATTCTTTGGCAAAATTATGAGTCAGCCCACTCCTTTGGCTGAGCAGCAACCCCACACATGAATGGTCTCAAGATGCTTTACTATAGGCATGACACAGGACTGATGGTAGCGCTCACTTTAATGCATTTCAACAAGGGCAGCAAAGAAGACAATTCTCTCCAGGAAAAACATCAGTGACAGATTGATATTCTGTAACAAGTACAGTGATTGGACTGCTGAGGGCTAGGGTAAAGTCATATTCTTTAATCAATCCCCTTTTCGATTGTTTGGGGCATCTTGAGGCATTGTTTTTAAGTCGCTCTGGATAAGAGCGTCTGCCAAATGCCTAAATATGAATGGAAATAAGCTTGTCCAGAGAAGAAAAGGTAAAGCATGACAACCCCACACATGAGACTTTTGACTACAAGTTCTGAATGTGATTAAGGTCTGTGGAGTTTCCTGGCCATGAACCCAAAATTTTAATGTTTTGTTCCTCAAGCCATTTAGTTATTACATTTGCCTTATGTGTCAATGTGCTTCATCATGCTGGAAAAGGCATTGTTTGTCACCAAACTGTTCTTGAATGGTTGAGAGAAGTTGCTCTCGGAGGATGTTTATGTACCATTCTTTATCCGTGGCTGTGTTCTTTGGCAAGAACAAATTGAGCCAATTCCGTTGGCTGAGAAACAACCTAACTAGACAAGGGACACCACAGCACATCCTAACAGGTCCTGCAGAGCCACACCTTGAGGGGCCAGAAACATCATGTGGCAAAAGGGGAACCCCTGATTTTAATGCAAATGGTTTTAATGTTATGGCTGTTCAGTGTATATTACTTTATGTTGTTAGCATCCTTTAGTACATTGGGTCATTTTCAACCAAGTTTGACCTTATCATATATTGCTTCATACATGAAATACATACTGTAATGCTAGCTATCAGATGCTAATAAATGCTGTTAAACTCACCTTAACATGCCTTTTACAACCAAATCCCCAAGTGCAAATAGATGTTTTAGCTGTTCTTTGCTGTTGCATCTTTCAGGGTGGCTGTATTACTAAGCTGGAACAGTTCCTGGCTGACCACCTGCTCATCATTGGCGCTGTGGGGATCGGTGTGGCCTGTCTACAGGTAATACTTTATTGATTAGAGCTCTGTATCTTTTTGATTGTTCCCTTTTCAGTTGTACCCCAGGCAATTCATTTATTTATATGTTAATTAATTAATTAATTAATTATTATTATTATTATTGAAATGTTATGTACTTAATTGCTATTTAACTAAAAAATACATACTAAATTTTATGTCTTCTAGAGATATAAAACACATGGTCATATAAGATCAGTGACCTTTCCGTGTTGACATCAACAGTTCTTTTCAGATTATATTTATGTCAACTATAATAAGGATGTTATAACTGATGACTATCTACTAAACAAAGATCTACTGAATTGTCCTATAAACATTAAAATTGCACATTGCAAAGTTTCCTTAAGGAAAATTTAGGTTGAAGTGGATTTATGGTCCAGTATAATAAAATCCCAACCATGAACCTAAACATCACTACTGATTCGACATCAAATCATTGATCTGAGGTGTAAGTGCTGACTAAAATAGACTGTTTACTAGATCTGGCGGTCAGTCCAAAATGGAAGACTATTTTTACCTCAGATCTCGAGTTGGCAGTATTGACAGATCACTCGCTACTGCAAGAAGAGCGAGGGAAAGATAGAAAGCGCTCTCGTGTTTAAATGCGGGCATCTAATTTTAGTCTTGTGCTCCATGTTGGGGAGTGTTTAGTGCTGTTGCTCTATTTCATGTAAATAAAGACTCTAAATTCACTTAAAAACTCATGTCTTTTTGAGCTGGATTGCACTATTTGTCAGGCTCAGAGCTGTGGAGAGTATGACAGGTTTATTTCTTAACCTACCGCAGTGTTACTGTAAGTGGAAACGTTTGCATCCGACATAGTTTCTAGCTCTCAAAATTATTTATTTTAACTTGAATGTATGAACAATAACATTGTTCACATGCAAGTACAGAAAGGTGCAAATAAATCTCATGTTCTTCTGACTAGTGACCTTCATCCTACAGTATAATGAAGCAATTCTGTCCTGGTGGGCGTGGTCTCTTCAGAGAAGACCCCACCCCTGACCACAGGGCATGAAGTCTCAAAGCAATAAGGTTGCATATGATGTAAATCATATGATATGACCTTTAGAATAACAAGATCTAAACCCAAATGTACAACTGAACACGTGTTATATTGTAACCCAATTGCTAAAATATTTTGGAAAAATGGTGTTGATTACTGTAGCACAGTTCCTGATATTCGACACTAAGACCAGTATCTGATTGGGAGGTTTAATGGATAGAATGTAAAATCAAATAATAGTGTGAAAAACTGGCTAGGTGAAAACACAAAATGGCAAAAACCTGTGAGCTAATCCAAGCGAGTGCGGTAAAGCAAATTACAGACAGTATGCACATACTTTACAGTAGGTAGGAAGGACTTAAACAATAAAGGTAGCGGAGTAACAATAGGTATAAGCTTAGCCGCGTAACACAGAAGTGGTGCAAAGGACACCTGATGATATGGGATGATATTGTCAGTTGAGCCCATGACTCTAACATACTATACACCAAGCAGCCACAACACTAACACCACTGCAAAGTGAATTGTATAACACTGATTATTAATTATATACCAGTAAACTGGTGATAAGATCATGGGCACCCAAGGCTTATCTATGCCTGTAGAGACCAAAGGCCTGCCTGTCCAATCTGATCCCACAGAAAAGCCACAGTATGCATATTATGCTGGTTACGATAGAAAGCTATCAGACACCCAGTGCATCACAGCTTACTGTGTATGGGAATTTAGGAGGCAAAGAATTCCAGGTTGTTGATCCAGCCTCAAAATTCTCCAGATCTTAATCCACAAGAAATCTGATCCATGGAGGCCCCGTTCCTGCAAAGGATCTGCTTAATGTTTTAATGTTATGGCTGATCGGCATATACAGTATATTGGTCTTTCCTTTAATTCATGAGCAGCTATTTTTCATGTATAGAATACAGTATATGAAAAGTATTGACATACATGATACAGATGGTACAGATCAATGCAAATGTTTAACATTTTCTCAGTGAAATATGAAAAAATCAGATACTTAAAACATAAAAGAAAATCTTTAATAATAATAAAACATGGCGTCAGTTAGTAAAGCCAAAGATGGGAAAACAAAGATCAAGAGACTTGTTATAAAACTCCATTAAGAGGAACTTTAAACTGATTTTTTTGTTGTTTTTTTCACTGATCATATCTGAACATACACTATTTAATAATTTTTCTAATTTGCACTTCACAACTGTGAAGCCCAAGGCACTAAACGCCTTGTTATAATAAACTTAAAAATGTATTCTAAGGGTATACAAACTTTTGCTTTCAACTACATATTAGTTACACTGTATTATTAGCATCCAAATTGCATTCAGCACAGCTGTCTAATAAAATTATATTTAATTTATGCATGGAAATTACTTGAGAATACTAAGTTGCTTTTTTTTCCCATTTGGCCGTAACAGCGCTATTTCTATTTATTTATTTATTTATTTATTTTTAGGTCACGGCAAATCCATCTTTCTTTTCTAATAATATAATAGAAACAATAATCAGTTCATAATAATTCAGGAAGGAGGGCGGTCAACCAGCTACCACTGAGCAGATTATTAAGCACACTATTTCTGTGTGTGAAACGAGTCCTCATAGGAACTTTTGAAGTTTGGTGAATTATTGTTGAAATTATTCTAAGGAAAATATAAACAAACAAACAAATAAATAAAAATGCAAAGTGGGCAGAAGCATTTATCGAATGAGTACAGTAATTAAATCGATGCTCTTCATTATTATGCTAATAAAACACATGGTGTTGCTCCGCAGAGGTCGAGTGCACTGGAGAAATAATTGTGCAAAAACCAGCATGAGTAGGCATGCGAGTGACCTCGAAAATGTCTCATTCCAGACTTACAATTGGAGTTCTTTTATACTTGTCAATCCCGGTATTGTCTGTGTGTTTGTGTGTGTGTGTGTGTGTGTGTGTGTGTGATAGATAGATTCCATACATTTTATGCTTCAATTAACATTAGTTTTCTAATAGTTTGTCTCTTGTTTTATCTTATGTCATGTTTTCCTTCCTTTTTGTGTATCTCTCTCTCTTTCTCTCTGTATTTATATGTGTGTGTAACGTGATATTCTTTTCCCTTAGTAATTACATAAATCAATTAGTAAATATTCATACTTGAATTACTATTAATATATCCTAATGATTTGTCTTTTGTCTTATATCATGTTTCTGTCTTCCCTATTCTCTCTGTATGTGTATTCTCTCTCTCTCCCTCTCTCTCCCTCTCTCTCTCTCTCCCTCTCTCTCTCTCTCTCTCTCTCTCTTTGTGTGTGTGTGTTGGTTCTGTGTCTGTAGTTAGCAGGAGCACTGTTGACTGCCTGCTTTATTTATCTGCTTTATAAAGAAGAGGAAGAAGACTTCTCTGATGTTTGAATGAACAGTTCTGCTATTTGGCTCTTCAACAGCCAAGTGGGCGGCAGGTCTGCCATATGTGTGTGTGCGTGTGTGTTTTGTACAGTATGTACTGTATGTGTAAGTGCATCTCGCATGGTATTGCAGCATGTTGTCATCCCCTCATCAAGGCTGTGCTTTCAGACCAAGAATACAGGAAATGCTTGTTGCGCCTCTCGAACATCATAAGTTTCCGTCCGTATGCAGACCAGCATTGCATGGCTTATCTTCCTTATTCAACCCATAAGTCATAATCACAGAGAATTCAAATATGTTACTCGTTCTGGTTTGATTCTTTTGTAGATATTTCCTTTAGCTTAAAATATGCTACCTTTTTGTTTGTCTCTGTTTTAAAGAAAATTCAACCTTGCTTTTTTTGACGTTATCTTCATGGCACAGATGTGATCTTTTCTTGGGGCACAGTGCCAAGTGTCAACCTGCAGGGTCATGCAAAGTGAAATTTTTGCCTGAGAATTATGAGACAACAAGGTTAGTGAATAAAAGAGCATATTTGGTACTTTGCCCTGAATGGGATGTAAGTGTCTAAAAAAGTAGAATCCATGCAAATATATAATTTTTCACCAGAATCTTCTTGCTTTTCAAAACACTTTGCCCATCTATCAACAAGCTTTCGTATTTCCTCATTAAAAATGTTTTAGGCTGTGCTGTGAGCCACGAATGCACTGCTGTCTTAAGTTCTTCATCAGAAGTGAGTCGTCATCCTCGCAGGTGAAAGTACAGTGGAGAGAGATCAGGGCTATAGGGAGGATGCTTTAACGAAGTTTTTGCAAAGTGTTGACAGTGTGGGCAGAAGTGTACGGACCTGCATCGTCATGCAAGATCACAACACCCTTGGATAGCTCGAAGTTTAAGCTTCAGCTCTTCAATAAGCATCTCACAAGCATTTCACAAGCACTGTTGATTGATCCAATACTGGCTCATGAGAATCCCAGAAAACTGTAAGCATCAATTTTCCAGCTGATGGTTGACTTTTGAACTTTGTCTTGGTTTGCAATTGAGGATGTTCCCGTTCCATACTCTGCTGTTTACTCTCAGGCTCGTAGTGATGAATCCGTGTCTTGTCACCAGTAATGATTCCCTTTAAGAAACTTTCACCTTCCTTAGAGTCTTGGTCCGTGAGTTGTGTCAGCACCAGGTATACCCTCAGACCACAAAAAATGAATCACTACACGCTGCTCGTCTTTTTTGCAAATCACAAGTGGGGATATTTGCTAGCATCGCTGTTACAAATGAAGGGATGTAACACGATCGCACCTGCACAGCAGTGACTGGGGAGACAGTAGCCTTTAACACAAAGTGCTGATAAGCCAACAGAAGTTTTTAATATAACCAGAGTGCGGTTCATTTTTGACTCACCCTCGTACAATATGTCTTTTTCTTGTTATCGCATAGCGTGAACACTCCACGGTCTCCACTTTCCCTCCTCACTATATGCAGTGTGAATACTTGAAAACCTTGAATACTTTTTTTGTTGCTGATTATGTGATATACAGTAGGAGATATTGTACATTATGTATTTAGAGCGTTTCTCTCGCCTCTTTCGTCTCCAATCCCTGTTTTTTCCACTTGACACTTTTAAGAGATTGTCTTACACAAAGATACTCAGCCACTTTTCCCTTTCATTAATTATTTGTGACTTCCCATTCATGGCTGAAGTTAAGCCAGTAATGTTCCCTCAGCTCCTTCTCTCAAATGGACAAGTGCAAGAGTGAAAAGTTTCAGCCTCATACACAGCGATGTCAGTTCCTGTAGTTCTGATGGTGGTGGTATCTTTCGCTCACGCTGCACTGAATTGTGTTATGCTCAACGTGTATCACTAAGTGCTTCTTAGTGTCACATTCTGCATAACATGATTAATGGTTATAGGCTAAGCGGACAATCATTGTGCCCGATATTTTCCATAGTACTGGAAGTAAATTCATTTTTCATTTTCACTAACCAGGTCCAGAGCCTGTCCCATGCACAAAGCAGGAGTACACGACAAGTTACTCGGACATAGCAGGGCCCAATGCATTCACATATTCATTCATAAGCAGGTGTATCCGTGTGATGTTTAGCAGTTCCTCACATTATTATGTAAGAATTTTTAGGTATATATTTGTGCCATGTGCCAAGGTATGCAAAAGAAGGGTTTATTTTGTAAAAGTACTAAATAAAATAATTCGAGTTTTTAGCTCTGCTCTGTCTGTGTCGAATGGGTAGGAGGAGGTTCGATTATTTTCGGAGAAATAAATGCCTCCCTCGTCTTTAAATAAATAAAATTCTATATTGATACGGATTAAGACCTGATAGATGAAATAGATCATGATTTACTTCTTGAGCTTTTTGTTTGAGGGGACATTCTGAGATTCCCTTTTTTTCACTGACCTTCAGCTTTTTACTTGCTTGTCCTTTTTTTTTTGCCCAACTGAAAGATAATAAAAATATTTTTTGAAGCAAAATATTAAGCAATGACTTTTGCATAGTACTCTATATTCTATACTTTATATATAGCTATTCTCTCTCTCTCTCTCTCTCACTCTCTCTCTTTGGGCAAATGATTTTAGCCATACTTCATTTCTTTATATTTAGCTTCCAAGGAGCCAGACTTTCTTGTATTTTTTTATGTAATTTTGAGGAATAATTCCTGAAGGATTGTAATTTTTGGCAAGTTTTTGCCTCTCATTTTCAGTACCGTCCCTGTACCTGAGCCACACAGTGACATATGAATCATTTAAGCATAAAAAAAACATCTAACCAGTGACAAACAGGTGCGGATGATGACAGATGTTCAGGCAGGTAATTAGTATACTGGTGATGCTGAATGCTGAATGGACGAGAGGGGAAATGAGGTTGCTGCTGAGGTTGTTACATAAACAACCAAGTTTTAAATCAGCACTTTACAGCCCTTCACAGCAAAACATTTGTTACAATTTATTTAATTTAGTCTTCATAATTAAATTAAATTAATATAAAGGGTATCTCAAGACCATTGCACAATACTCTATATCTCTTTCGTTATTTGAAAAAAATAATTAAATAATTAAACAGGCTGTTTACTCTCCCTTTTTGGTTCTAGCGCTTGCCACCAGTCTAACTCTTTAACCACACGCACGTGTATAGATACACACTCCCACACATGCTAATTGACCCGATTGCAGAGCTGCTGCCATAAGGGCTGCTTTACGCCTCCGTTCCCATAGTAACTGGATGCTGCTCAATCTCCTCATCAGATGCTTTTAAAAAGAGCTTCTACAAGTGCAACCACATAGACATACTGTATAATTAAGATAAGGCAATATTAAAAAAATAAATAAAATAAAAAAGGTTTCCTTAAAAAAACACTATTTACTATTAAAATGCTCTGGTAAAGGACAAAGTTTGCTTAAGAATGATGGCTAGAAACTAAAATAAAAGTAAAAATAGCATGCTTGCTCTCATTTCTTTTTTCCTCTGATTATGCATCCAGTCACTGTGTACCATAGATGAGTATTTCTTCAAAGCATTGACCTTCAAGTCAGTAACTACCTTCATTTTTGTCAATTTTGTGCACATTACACGGCTCAATGCTCAGTACAGTACAATTCTCTACCAGAATGCACAATATTCATCTATGGGCATCTGTCATGCATGTGCTAATTCACTTATATGCAACTTTATTTAAACATATTGCATATACGTGTGCGTGTGTGTTTTTCTTTTACAGATCTGTGGGATGGTGTTTACTTGTTGCTTGCACAGACGGATAAAGCTCGACCCATACTGACCGATCAGCAGGAGCTCTATGGGTCACCTCAACTGCTTGCTGCCAGTCCACACACTTGTTTATTCATTCCTCCTTTCTTTTTCCCAAACTGCATGAGTGTGCTTTCCTCCCAGTATAGTTTTACATAAATGTGCGAGTCCTTCTTTTAACCTTCTATTAATTTATTCCTTAAATTAATTTAATCATTATTGGATTTATTTCCCACAGTCTTGCCACTGTACAGTAATATGGGAATCTCAGCAAGAATGTAATGCGGTTATATGCTGATATCCTAATTACACACAAGAGGCTTTTTATAATCTTATAGGGAAAAAAAAATATTTGCTTTTTTTTTCTTTGAAAGAAGAAAATATATATTTTTTGTTCTTTTATAAGCACTGTGTATCTGTAACTGGTCGAAGCTGCTCTCTTTTTGCAACTAGATGTTATTTTTTACTTAAGCTTAATATACCTAACTCATATAAAGGTCATGTGATGCAGTGAAAGTTATTTTAGTATTTCTACTGAACTATGAATAATATGTGTAGAAATATATGTTTTGCTAACACAATGTACACTGAGAAGTAAATTACTAAGAAGCTAAAAATAACAGCGATTTCTGCACTGTAGCATATTCCATAAGCACCCTGTGATGTCTTGCATAAGAATTCATCTTGTCTAAAATTTCTCGCATATTTACAGTGTTCCAATGGAGTTGATATCACTTGGATCTGGAGAACTAAATAGTCTATAAAATAATTCTGGCACAAAAGAAGGAGATGATTTGTTATTTATACTGTATAAGTATTCAGCCTCAGGATCAGTACTAGCTTGAGCCACCTTTGACTCCAAGTCTTCTGGGGTACTGTATGTCTCTGTTGAGGGATGGAGATACAGGATATATGCCCAGACAAGACCAAATAGACTAATTCAGAACACTTTGAATAGAATACTTACATTACCTGAACTAAAGCTAAAACAACTGACAAATGGCTAGAAACAGATATAACTAAATAAACGTCATGGCTTAATGGAGACAAATGCAATACAAAGCAACTCAAAAGCATGGGCCTTAGGCAATGATATTATTAATGCATTAACAAGAAACACCTGAGTTCAACTGGGAAAAACAGGAATGCCAAAAGTGTCAAAATAAGGTCCCCCAATAGACAACACAAAAAAATCCAAGGGACTGCCATGACACAATCACTTTGCAGAAGTGCATCCTAGTATTTTGGCATATGCTGTTTTCTTGGCAAAATTGCTCAAGCTCAGTCAGATTTAATGAAAATGAATGGTAACCACTAGTGGTGGCCATTGATTCTTTGTCTGATCTGTTTGGGCTATGACTCTTTTGTTGAACCATTACATTGCAGCATCGGCTATATGTTTAACCCTTTAACATTCTGTTCAGTTTTTTGGTAGAGCACATTTTCATTCTATATTCCATATTGAAAAATGTTTTGTACCTAACCTGATTAAGCCATCTGTACCACTTGGTTGAGGTAGACCAGGATACAAAAACTGCACTAGTTGTTACTAGATATTTAAATGGTATGCCTTCAGGAGCTAATAGATCTAATTGTACCACCACATAAAAAGTTTGCATGTTAGGTAACTTTTTCTGGTTTTTATGTTTTATTTATTTTCTTTTGTAAATGTTTAGATACTTGATTGATATTGATACCATTTTACAGTACCTTTACCATCTCAACCATTTGGAAGAGGCCCATAGTGGGGTGTGTTAACACACCCCACTATTGTTATTATTTCCCCAAGGAAATAAAAACTGGATAAAAAAAGTGATGATGGGTTAAGGGTTAAGGTTTTTGTACAAGAGATCCTCTGTCCCAATCAGAATGTTTTCATCTGGTATTACCCCTGCATTTGCTTCCGTCCATTCTTCAGCCTAAAACCAGTTTTTCAGTTCCTGTACATTATGCTGCCACCACCATGCTTCACATTGCTATCGGTATAGTTGAATTACACCAAAGATAAGATATTAATCCTGTTAAGTCAATTAATGTTCAGGTTGTAAAGCTAGACAATATAAAAAAAAGCTTTGGGTTGGTGCAAGGCACTATAAGGTATCGAGTAGCATTTCTAAGACAAAATATTTGCATAAATATAGTAGAGCTATTATTTTCACTGATTGCATTATCATAACTTGTTTGAAACCTGTTTCACATGCCAGCTGTTTGTCAGCTTTTCTGTCAGTACATATTTTTTTATTATAATCAATTCAAATATCAGGTTTTGAAACAGCACCAATAATGGATGAATTAACTTGCAAGAGTGAACTTCTTTACCACCCAACTGCCTTAGATATTGGATCTTTAAGAGCTCATTTGAAAGTTTGGGGGTATTACATAAATAAAACCTTCATTGAAACCTCATAAATTACTGGAGCAAATATATACCATAAAAGAGCAAATAGAAAAATTATTATTTTCTGTCATTGCTTCATGGGGTTACCATAGCAACCACCATTGAAGTTCATTCTCAGTTGGATATTAATGAAATATTTGCATTTTATTATCAGTAGTTAATTTAAGATACTACTTTTAATTTGTCTTGTATAAATTTAAATGTATATGCATAATAAAGTACTTGGGTGGATGGTGCTAAAAATACTCTTTCTATGTCAGATGTCCAACTATGCTTCATTTATTCTGCTAGACACATCACTACTTTCTAATACTATGATGATATCTGTATAATATGACATATATTTGTTGCCTCGATGCCTTTAGACAATGTGCCTCTTTCAAAGAGCAACAGATGTACTTCTTAATGCAGATGTAGCAGTGGCATGTACTGTGTATGTATACATACTGATCGATGTTACTGGATAATAAAATGATTTTGGGATAAATCTGCATAATACAAACACATTGTTTATGGTGACTGTTTATTTTTATTTTTTTTGTCCAACTGGTTTCATCCAGCTTTTCTGGATTCCTCCCACCTCCCCAAAACATGCATATACTGTAGATGAATGGGTGGGTGAATTCATGCACAGTATGCATCATGCCATGTGATGGACGTGTTTTCCAAATTCATGCTTATGTTACTACTTACTGTGAGCCTCCAATACCCTGATCAGAAATAAGTGATTCTGAAAATAAGTTATTTAATAAGTGCCAGTAGGTGGAGGCAGAGACAACATGATCATGTTTAAAGTACTAACTGTTGTGATGTACAATATATTCGTTCAAGACAGTCTTCGATTGAAAAAGTGACAAATCTATTTTATGTTTAGCATAAGATGTATGAGTTCAGGATGATGTAGGCCTTTTTCATTGACACAATCACCACAATCCATAGCAGTCTTGGCATTACAGTACATTGAGACTACTGGGGATGAATGGGAAACAGTCTTATTTTATCCAAAGTCAAATTTTATCCATTTCTCACTGGGAGTGTACTTTATTCTGATTCTCCACAGTACCACCGTTATTTAATTTATTAGAATATAATTCCTTATTTTCCAATTTCAATCCGACAGTACTGTTGCTGCTTGGGCAGAAGATGATTAGTTTTACTATAAAAGCAGCTTTAGCCACAGTGTATCTAATATTTTAATATGAGAGTCTATAATATATGTTCTAGCTCAGTGGTTATGATGTTGGATTACTCATCTGGAGGTCACTGGTTCAAACCCCAGCACAGCCAACATGAGTAACGCCCTTGAGCAAGGTTTCCTAATCCTCAACTGCCCAGATGTATAATGAGGAAAAATGTCAGTTGCTCTGTACAAAGGTGCTGGCCAAATAACGTAAATTTGGTAATTTTGTTCTATAGTTGGATGTTTATTTAGCAGTTGTGGAAATAGTGTTCAGCAGTATCAGTGCAATCAGCAGTAAATCTGGTAATTTAGGTTTTACCACTGGGAAGTTTTCAGGATCGAGCACTTTGTGGGTACAACTTTAAAAATGCAAAAACTTTTTACAAAATAAAAGCAAGATTGATAAGGTAACTTTTTTGTTGTATGTTGTAACTGAAAATGTAACTCTTCAACAAAAGCATCAGTCTTCATTAAATAAAAAAAGGGCCATAATTCTTCTTCTTATTATTATTATTATTATTTTAGTGATAATGCTTTACACCATCCTGATGCTGATTACTTTTCTACAACAGCATGCTTGAAGTGTTTTATGCTTTATGTAATGCATGGAAGATGATTCATGTACATGTGGGTGGACGTGCCAAGCTGCCTCCCAACCCAAACTGCCTTTATACAGTGAATTGCTATACGTGTCATTTCTTTCTACACATAATGCATAAGGAAGACCCGTACGAGTGTGAAGCTTTGCAGAAACGACACTGTAAGTAAAATATATCGAGTGCTCCACTGACTTATTTATACAGGATGTTGATTCACAAAGGATCGAACACCCTGAACTTGTTAGGATGGAGGCCAAATTCTTTATTCACTTTCTTGGTTGTGATCGAAATACCTATAAATTATATATGCTTTGTTATCATTGTTATTATTTTAAAATAAAATGCATTAATGGACTGTATATCAGGCCGTAGATCAGTCTTCCATGAAGCAAAAAAGCGCAAGTGATCAGGCTCCTGTAACACAGACTCGGTGACCCGTGACTCCAGGCCTGCATTATACCCAGCAATAAATGTGCCAGACGGATTTAGGATGGGGATCAAAGCATGAAAGATATTGCCTTTGAGATAGCAAAAGCTCTGCATGTGAGAGGGCCTAGAGCCAAAGCCGGTCACTGCAGCAGCATAAATCTGCCCCTGTATTACTGTCAGCATGTGGACATGTGTCAGAAACATGCAGGCCCTCTGAGAGATCAAGTACTCCAGATGTTGGTTTCCCAGGTCAGGTCTGCTGTAGTAGTCTGCCAAACATTGTTCTCAAGCGACTGTAAAGACTAAGTAACGTACGGAGAAATTGAGTTTGTTGGTTTACACAGGGTTATTCATTTTAAATAGTAGTTTTATTACACTCCAATATATTGACAGTACTGTATTTGGGGACATGGATATCAATCTGCTTTCTCATCACACAATGCGTTACTACAGCCTTAGACAAGAAAGTGACCACATCATCCTGTGCTTTCTTTAACCTTTGGGAAATAGTTTTAACCAACCAGCAATGAAAAACTTCTTTAAAAAATGCTTTTTTTTAAAATTATTTCTACATATTATAATTTTATGTATAGATATACACACACTGGAACGATGATCAGACTGCCTGCTTCACGTTGGCCTCTCTTCAATGGCCCAAACATGTGGAAGTTGCTTGAAGTGAGTTCAGGACTATACAGGGGGGATGTGACAATAACTCCCAGCCAAGTTCCTGTAATGATTGTGTGTACAGTTATATCTCTTGTGTGGACAGATATATCTTTTTCCACAAGTTGTCAACAAGTTATCTATTGATTTTCAAGGATCAGGCATCCACTTGCTGAATGTTCACAGGAATGATAGTTATATAGTTATAAATAGTTATTGAGCTAATTCTGGAAAGGTGCTTTGAGCTTGCGAAGTAACACCAAACCGAGTATTCAGTTTGACCTCATCTGTCCTTTGAGATGTGTCGTCAATAATGTAATAAATTAAATCTAGTACACTCTTGGGGGAAAAAAAATGTTATTTTAAACTTTAAGGGTTCCTTGGTTTTTATGGCTCTAAATAAAAAAGTACAACAGTGTCATTTCCTTTTAGATAATGCCTCTAACTGTCAGTCACCAGCATGGGTAGAAGTAGGTTTTTCACACGTTTAACAAGAACGTTGTTGGGATTCAAACATAAAACCTGTAAGTTAACATAGTTAAATTCTAAAGCAGAATAAATATAAATATAAAGAAAAACTTCTGAGATTTTAGGGACTGTCAACTACCTTCATGGTTTATTCCTCTCACTGTTTTGCTTCATAGTACCGATAAAAGTTTAAAACTAATTACACTAACTGTCAGTTGTTAACTATTGTATCAGTCTCCATTTGCAGATTGGACATGTGTTGGTGGAGCAAAATAACTGGTTAAATAAACAAACAAATCATAATCTGTTGATGATAAATGTTCTCTGGGGAAATGTTGTATGAAAGCCATATCACACTCGAGGTCATGCTGTCGTACTGAATATCAGCACTGCTGTGATACCTTCGACACTAATGCTGCTCTCTCATGCCTACAGCCACAACGCAGCCATGCTGATATTCATTACAACAGCACTCGTGTAATTTCGCTTAAATATATAATAAACTAATGATCACTTATGTTTGTTAAATAGTGTGCTGCTAAAGGACAATAATTTTAAGGGCATATTTGTTTCTCCACTTTGTAACTTGAATATACAGTAAATTCAAATTCAGATTTCCTAGTTCTAAGTCAAATGCAGCATGTGTATGCCATGTGAGTTTCATTTCAGGGAAAAGGGGCCACAGGTAAGAGGATATTACTGTTTTTAACAGAAACTTCCCGAGTTCTTTCACATTTAAACAATAGCGGTATCAAACAAAGGTTGTGAGTAAAGTAATGAGAAAAATACACAGGCTAAAATATGACTGGAGTGGATATAGGACTTTCCATTATACGTGGGCACACCCAAATACAGTATTGTTTAATACCTTTAGCTAACATTTGAAAGACAACTAATTATTTAATAGCCTGTATGTGCTGAGTAAAGTGGTCCTACAGTACGTACAGTTTTATTTCTCTGTTATGCTTTGTCAATCTCTCACTTTTTATTTTTAGCATCTGCAATAACAGTACCATGAAAATATTAAATTATTATTCATCTTAAATTTATCATGAGATAAAAAGCAAGTAAAACATGGTAGAAAGTTCTCTGGAAAATGTTTAAGAATGCAAATATGAGCGGCATTCAAGTCAAACTAGGACTTTTGGTTGTGCAGAATAAAGGAAGACAGTTATGAGAATAAAAACTCCCTTTATTTCTCCGTATAATCCCCTGCAACACTAATGTTCTTTATCCCAGGGTTTCACTAGTGCTTGGATACCATCAGAAAGTTTTTTTTTTCTGTTTGTTGCTTCATGTCTGGAACACCGGCCCAGGATCTTATTTAATTTCCTAAACATGTGTAAAGGGCTTGGAGTGAGGTCAGGACTGTACAGGGGATGTGCCAATAACTTCCAGCTTCCAGATCCTGTAATGTGCAATTGGTGCTAGTGAATGATTGTGTGTTCAGTTCCCAAAGACAGATGTGTCTCTTTCTGCAAGTTGGTGACAAGTAATCCATTCATTTTCAAGGATCAGGCGTTCCACTTGATGAATGGTTATGGGAGCAACTGCAGAAAGCTCCAAGCCACCTCGTCATTCATGGACATCCGGCCTTTTTTCAAACATTTGCACTATTCACATGTTTTAACTTGGCTAAGAGTCTAATCACTGTACTGTGCAAGTCTTCTTTAAATGCCAATCGGCTATATGCCTTCATTCATTAGAAAGTCTTGGTTTGACTTGAACACTCCTCTTATGACAAAGGGATCAGGATGTTGTCAACAAAGTCATCATAGATGTGGTACACAATCACAATTGTAAAGTGTCATAAAGTGTCTTATAAAGGCTGATGAGTCTTATGTTTTATTCTGTCCGTATTGATTAACACTAGATCAGGGTTTATGATCTGAGACAAAAATTCGGTCATCCACTATTGTTGTCGTTTTTCTTTAAAACACAAAAAATGAGATGAAATGAGTTTCGACATCTTACACGTGAATCATACCTGGGGTTTTAGTGATTTGTATTATGCTTTAGTGGAAAATATTGCAATCTGGCTTACTAGTCTGTAGATGTAATAGTTAGAATTACATGAGAGAAGAAAAAATGGTTGAGAAATCTAAGTTCAGGTCAGTGGTTAATGGAATTCTCTTCTTCTGGCAGTTGTTGTGGTGAGAGGTGGCGTCAGTTTGACCGATAGTTGATGGTGAACCTTCTATAGTGCTTTCTCTGTTTCTCATTCTCACATGTTCTCTTTCATTCCTTTCCCTCTCTTTTGTCCCGGAGCAAGAAGGATTCAACATATTACCGCTCAGAGTAACCATGTGTGTTCTGTATGTGACTTTTTGTATTGAACTTCAACTGACACAGAGCTATGCATATGATTACACGCACATATCATTTCTTTACCCCACCACAGTCATGCTTAGCATTGCAAAGCCTTCATATGGCGGACGCACATATGACTCGCATTACAGCTGGCGTCTTTACTGCTGGTCTAAGAGGCACTTCCATGTGCGTGTGGAATTGTTTTTAATTCTGCTATGTATTCTGTAGGATGATCAATGTACTTAAGTGATTGAACAGTAAAAACTAATACAAAATGGCTGATCCTTTGTGCAGTGCTCAAAACATCCAGCAGAGGGCAATGTTGGCCCAAAGTCGTGCATCTGCAGGACACTTTGGAAACTGTGATGGCATTTGTGACCATCAGAACTGACAGGAGCTAATATGATTGCTTCATATTTTTAAGATAACACTTTATATGATAGATGTGTTAGATTAATAAAAATGCAACCTTGAAAACTGATGCCTGTTACTTTTACACACTAAAGGAAGAAAAAAGTCAGCATGGGGATATTTCTGCTATTACTGATGACTGGCCCACTTTAACACATGGCAGTGGCAAAAGATAAATAATTAATGATAAATAATTAGACAGATTAAAGGGAGGGAAGAGAAAGAAAAACAGATGTGGGGGGCCAGATCACATGGGCCTTGAGACAAATCACCATGACGACAAGCCTTTAAATCCATGCATGTGAGCTTCCTGCCAAATTCTGCTCCAGAATATCTAAGAATAAGTGTGCCTTCCTGCATACTTCCTCAGCAAAAAAGAAAGAAAGGGAAAAAAAAAAAAAAGCTTCAGCAGACCTTTTTATTTTTGGAAAATGCCATCTTCGATAAACTTCGGGCATTATTGTGATTACTAGTATTCACAATATGTCTAACCATCATGTTGAATAATAGTTTTAACACAATCGAACACAGTGTGAGTTTATAAAGCTACAGCAGTAATATCAATTATGGAAATGATACATAATGGCTTATTATGTGCATAGAGTCTGTACAGACTCAAGAAGGATATTTGCCTGGTTCAGTGGATAAAATTATTGACTTTTCATTACATATAATTGTATTTATTATTTAAGACTTAAAAATGGGACTTTAACACCTTTTCCCCTACTTTGAATTTTTCAGACTAGATGTTAATTATATTTCTTTAAAGAATAGATGTATACACATGCTTTAATTTTTAACAGTGATAATGTTAATAAAAAACTGATTTAAAAATGTGGTGTTATTGCAAAGTAAAACTATAATAATCAATGTGGTGAGATTTTCTGTAAGAAGGCATTTAATTAACATTTTGAGAAGAAGTCTTCAATATCAGTCAGTACTTGTGACGTTTAATAATGTTTGTGACGTAATGTGAAGTTTGTGTATTTTCCCGTTTCTTGATAACATGAGACGCTGCCATTTTGCTCAACATCAGGAAGTGGAGAAAAGAGTGGCTAGCATATAATCGACAATTTATATACTGTCTGGCCCAACATCAAAAATATCACAGATTCAGAGGGGTCATATTGGGCTGCGTCAAGCAAAGAAATTAACTGAGAAGATTTGAAATTAATGAGTGCTGAACCATCTGGAGAGTAGAAGAAATGTGGTCAGAAAAGAAAACGAAAAAGAATGGAGATCACTTAAGCACTTGGTAAAGTTGCATGGCAAAAGTCCGATAGAAAAATAAAAACAGCTACGCTTAATAGAGAAAGGAAGGGCCTTTCCATGCATATACAATGTGATGAGAACTCATCTTGTTTGCGAGACAAATCAGAAAAAAGGTTTCAATTTGGTAGGGAGCATAAAGATTAGACTTCGAAGCCATAGAAAAAGGTCATGAGTTCAGATTGACCCAGAGTGAATGTAAGCAGGGAAACACATAAAGCTATGCACCCATCATTCCTACTGGTCACTGTACAAGCCTCTGGAGGCAGTGTTATGATCTGGGGTTGCTTCAGTTGGTCGGGTCTAGACTCAGCAACATTATATATGTGGCAATAAAAGGAAGTCAGCTGACGACCAAAATGTACTGAATGACCAGAGTATCAATCACATCTAGAGTTTTTCTTCCCTGATAACACAGGCATAAATCCAGGACTCAGATTGTGAAAGAGTGTTTCTGGGAGCATGAGGAATCATTTTCACAAATGAACTGGACACCATATTGTGTGCTGTAATCAAAGATAAAGGTGATTGAATAAAATGAGTAGGCGATTATTTATTTATTTATTTATTTTTCTTTTTTTGGCCAGGCAGTGTATCCGCTATAAAGTGAGTAATAACAGGAATTAATCTGTCTCGTGGACATTCTATATTAATAAATGTACTACTAACAACATAAAATACTTCAGGATGCTTTTATTAAAATCATTTAAGATATGGTCCACCCTATTTTTCAATGATTTGTCAATCAACATCATATCATTTCCTTTTTTTCAACAGCCCTGAAAGGTGAGTAAGTAGCTCTACATATCATTGTTCATATTTTTATGATATAATTTTTGTAGATGTGCTCAGTCATAGCACATCCACTCTGCTGTGATTGACCTGAATAAGAACATTAAAAACACATGCTGTAATGACTAGGGTGTCTGTCTCTTTCAGTTATATCAGAACACTCAACAGTGTGGTCATTTTGAACTCGTCTGTTAAATATCATTTATAAAATCCTTGTATACAGTATGTGTGAGCAGCATGGTAGCTTAGTTGTTAGCACTGTGAATTCCGGAATTGGGGGTTTGAATCTCACCAATAGTATGTGTTCTTTGAGTTTACATGTTCTCCCCATGTTTGGTGGGTTTCCCTTCAGGTACCCCAGATTCCTATCATAGTCTAAAGACCCGTGCTGTAGACTGACTGCTGTTTCTAAATTGCCTGTGTTCTTCTGACTTCCCTGGGACAGACTCCAGGCCCACCGTGACCTTACACAGGATAAGTCATATAGAACATAGATGGATGGATATGTGTGTGTGTGTGTGTGTGTGTGTGTGTGTGTGTGTTTGTGTGTGTGTGTGCTTATTAGTTATATTATGATCCTTGATATGTCCATTTTGTTATTAAACCACCAAACACTTCTATGTAATTTTCAGATCATTTCAGATCTCCAAATGGCACCAAATACCAGGAATGACCTATTAATAACTCTGTACTAACCACTTGGTATTTTTGTTCGTCCCAAAACAGCTTATTTCAGCTAGTCATTAGGGGAAAATCACTTACGGCAACAATACCAAGAGAATAATACCATACCATAATCTGCATCTTGCCAGATGAGGCAATGTTGAAGTTATGCAACAAAAATCATTTCATGAAAATACTTATTAAATTAAAAGCACATTTTCTAGGTCTGCCCGGGTGATGCGAGGGGGGGGGGGGGGGTTGTTTGAAATGCCCGTACCACTGTATGTGAGTAATGGTTATGGGCTCACAGCTATAGAGTCATTTTTTTAAACCATTGACATATTTGAGAGAGAGAGAGAGAGAGAGAGAGAGAGAGATGAGCAGAATCTTACATTCTTATATCTTGGATGGTTGAACCTTCTTATTTTCAAATAGATATTAAAGAGAGAGAACATTTTCGGGGAAGCTGTAACAGGTCAAAGGTGAATCCATACCTAGAGACTGACATCCTGCCAAACTTTTTTTTTTTTATTCCATCTATGGTTTTTTTTAGAGTGTGGTTATTCGGCATCATCAGGAGCATCACTGTTACAGTCTCGCAGTGCCTCCAGCATTAATAGTGACAGATAAATAAAACACTGTTCTGACCCCTCATTTATTATGAGACGAGATGGTTCTGCTGTTGCTATGGACACACTGTTGCTAAAGGATTTAGTCATTCATTTTGCCTTCTAAAAAGTAATGGAGGTTTTGAGGCTATATCCAGACATGTAAGCTATAGTCATTCATTTCCCATTTTAATTAATTTATGAATAGATCTGCCACAAAGGCCTGAATGCATGTGTTAGTGTTTTTTTTTTTGTTTGTACCAAATTAACGACAGAAGTGTGATTATCCCTGCTCGTCCTTAGTTTGTAAAAAATACCGCTCTTTTATTTCTGACAACACTTTTATACGCTTTTAATTACTAACTGGACTAGCTGATGTTGTTTCATCTTGCGCCCAAAATAAAGTCTTGTAATCCAGCACAAGCCGCCTTAAACTTAGCATCAAGGAAAATCGCTCTGGCATTCGCGAATGCAATTCTCAGCCAAAGGTCACAAGCTTCCGATTTAAGCCCTCAACCAATGAGATCTGTGCATTTGCATTTTGGGCGTATGCCATAGAGGTCATTAGATGTTATACAAACAGCTATAGGTCAGTGTCAAAGGAACAAATCCCAATTATGCTTCAATTCGACTTCATCACCCAAGTGCAATGCGAGACTGCCCTCGAACCCCCTCCTTCACACTCCAGCAGCTTCACACAGTTCCTGGCATGATGCAGGCCGGTATTCAATGGAGTGTTTGTACAGTGATGTCAGATTGTTTTTTTTTCCTAAGCGTCAAATGCTCTCTCATTTGTTCCTGTTTATAAGATATCAAATGTTGGAGCACAAATGGTTCTGCTGGTTGTTATTTATAACGCAGCAATGGTGCAATGCCGTGATGCACAAATAAACACACACACACACACACATTCAATTTGTCTGATTGAGTCTTTTTTTTCTTTCTCATGTGGTTGCTGTCTGATCACACAGTGTTGCAATTCTCTTCTTTGTGCTGGTCGGTATCCATGCTTCCTCTGTGTCTGCCTTTGACTGCAGGAATGACCGCCTTCATAATACCCCTCATATTTTCCCACTCATACCCCTGCTGCTGTAGTCTTGTCTGTATGAAAAATGGACTCTCTCTCTTTCTCAAAAGTCTTTCTCAAAACCTGCCATCCTGTAGTCCAGTGAGGCATGAGCCAGCAGCCCCAGAAAAATTCGTTTGGCCTCATGGAGATTAATGTGTAGAAAGAGTGGGATGACATTTATGAGGGAAGCAGAAACAGAGAGAAAGAGGGCACATGGGTACTACAGTCTATCAATTCATATCCTCCCCGCTACGGGACTCTCTGAGGAGTAAGACGAGAAGCTTTGCTGTGGTGTCAGAAATAATTTCCCTTTTGTTCCAATGCAAGGCTGCGGTCAATACTATCGACGAGGAACTTCAAGAACGAATCAAGCGTTAACGCCGACGGAATCGAGTTATCCATCTTTTAACCGCTTACATCGCATCCGTGTCACACACTTAATTGGCTCGGCATCCGACTGCATGGCCGTGTTTCCTATAGACCGCATATCTGTTCTCCTGCTTAATAAAGCGAGGGGCCTCCAATTAAAAGAAAGCCTTTTCAGGATGATAAATAGGAGCAGGCTGGGTGGAAAGCCACTTGTTCGGTGTGTGTAGTTTTTCTTCACAGTCTTGGGGTGATGGGGGTTATCAGTGCAAACCGAATTAGAATAGATTATATGTTGATTAAACGAGTGTCCCAGCTGGCTGTTTTTTCAAGGTGCTTCCCAAGGGTGGAAGAATTATACGTTTATAGCAGGTCCACAACGCACGGAAGCTTTAAAGCATGCTTTGTTTTTCCGGGAAACCTTGCTTAAGTAAGACACCGGTGTCCAAGGTAATGTATTAACATAAGTAAGCTAGTTAGTTAGTTAGTAGTGCATCAATACTAAGGGCAACAAACAAACTTATGATTATTATTATTATTATTATTATTATTATTATTATTGTAATGATTTAATGTTAATTAAATGTGCACCCATGGCACAAGTCAATGGTCAGCTTTTTGCTATAAGTAAAGAATATTTGTATCTGGATGGTTTTCCTCTTTTTCTGATTACAGTCCCGACATTCTCTCATTGTCTTGTTCATCTAGGCTAGTAGGTCATTTCTTATCATTTAGATATTACTTATTTCCTTTTTTTTTTTTTTTCACAACATTTTTTTTGTAGGAGAGACTTAAACTTCGAATGGAATACTGTATTTGCAACTCTCATCTTTCCTGGCAGATGAAAGTACTTCACATAAGCTTGGAGCTTGTGTTTTTCAACTCAACTTGTCGTGTCTCGTCTTTTCATTCTTTACTGGCCCCGTCCAAGAAGTTTTGTTAATAATCTCCACTCAGCACAAATCAGTAACCTATACAGTACATTATGCACCCCAGTCGATGTCAATCTAGAGCTTCCTGTGCAGCACTGGAATTCATTAATGTATGAAAGAAAGAGCAGGAGCTTGCTTCAAAAAGTTTTATACAAACAATCCCGTGGGATGATTCTGGATACCGGATATTTTTTGGCTTTTGGAAGGAACTGTAAAGGTTGCAGGAAATATTTTGCTTTTTTTTATTGGTGCCTTGGTAGTCATGTGCTGCACATATCAGCTTGATAGGACTTTTTCCTGTTCAGAATATTTTTGGCGCCGTGCCCTGTATAGTTTTATAAAGCTAAAGTGCAAAATCGTGCACTAAATTCTACACATTTTCCCACGGATTCTGTGACACCGAAATACTACCATGTCACTTCACATTTATGGTGAGGAACAGAGTAGCAACAGACTCCTTGGAATTGTTTAAGAGTTAGAAATTATGAGAGACACTTTTACATGTCAACTTCTCCCATCTGTCAAACAACCCCCTGCCCCACCCCACCTCCACCCCCCACCTTTTCCTCCATATGGGACATGTGTGCAAATCTCATATAGTGCTGCATGCTGTAAATATTATGATGGAGCTTGATGAATGTGGACTTAAACCCCCTCAGGCAGATGTTTTGACCCAGAGCTGATGGTCATTTTGTCTGAGCAGAGGCAGAAAGTCGATATTGATTTGATTCTGGCAGAAAAGGACACCTTGCACAGGGATCGTACTGTATTGTTGCAGCGCTCTTGTTTCATTTGAGTCAGTTGGGGGATGGCAGGTTTTAGCCCTGACCAGACCTTGTTCAGGTTGTGAAGGGAGAGCAGAGACATTTGGACAGGCTGTGCTGCTTAATAGGGCCACGGGGAAGTGGAGACATGAGACATCAGTCGTGTACGTGGAGAGAGCTGGCAAGAAATAACAAGCACCCTGACATGCACATGCCTGCTTAAGTGTTTCTGTCTTCGTACCATTTTTAATGAAGAAAATGTGTTTTTTTTTTTTCTAGCACTTTTGATTACAAAGATTTCCGACTGTGGATACAAAATAATTAATGAGCAGAGCACATTCTTTTAAGTTTACATTTTCTTTTTATCTATAGTACCTAATATTTAGTTATCTAGCATTTATGTAAAAAATTATAAAAAACAGCTTGTACTACCAAAGGTCTTTTTGTGACGCGCCATAAAAACACACCTGGGCTAAAACAGAAACAGCTTTCCATTCAATACACAATAGCATTCTGTAACTTCTGGAATTCATTAAATTTCCATTAGGATGATTTTTGAAGTGGGCGACATGGTGGCTTAGCGGTTAGCACTGTCGCCTTGCACCTCCAGGTTCCGGGTTTAATTTCTCTCGGGGTCTGTGTGCATGGAGTTTGCATGTTCTTCCTGTGCCTCCTACAGTCCAAAGACATGCAGATTATGCCAAATTGCCCGTAGTGTGTGAATGCATGTGAGTGTGTGTATGTGTGTGTATGCCACTGAATATAAGTGAACAAAGAAAAGGCCAGTGTCGGTTTGAAAACATACTCATAAGCAATGTTGGGTGTAACGCGTTACAAAGTAGCCCGTTAGAGTACTTGGATTACTTTTTTGATGTAATGAGTAATCTAATGTGTTAGGTCCGCCATTTAAGTGCTCAGTTACTGTATTTAGTTATATTTTCAAAAATGTAATCCGTTATTCAGACAATTTATGTAATCTGTGAGCCAGACAGCAGTGATTCTGTTAGTGTGTGTGTGAAAGTCGTCCTACCCGCCCCGCCCCCGATAAGCCGGCCCCTCTGTTATTGCTGCTGTTATACCCCTATCTCCCCTATGCGGTTTGACTAGCAGTGAGAAACGGCGTTAGACACCGTGAGCTGCCGAGAGTGACCACCCGATGTTCCTCGAAGTTCTGCAAGATCCGCGAGCATCCACGAGGACTGACGCATGGAAAGATAGAAACATAATCACAGCACCAAAACTTGCGGTGAATCATGATGAACCGTACTTACGGCCACTGCACGAAACCGTGTATGTGAGACAGGGGTGTTAGTAGTTAACAGATTATGGGCCAAACTTCACTGAGTGATGATGGTAGAATAATTATAAAGGTCTCGACTAAAACAACATGCATGAGGAATCACAAAGGAGTTTTAATTTTCTGCAAAGGAAAAGAACTCGAACTAGTTACTTTTATCAGAAAGTAATGCTGTAATGTAACTGATAATTTTTTAATGACTGTAATTTTGTAATGTAATTATTTACTTTAAAAAGTAACGTCCCCCAACACTGCTCATTAGGCTTTTTTTCATTGGTTAGATTAACACTGAAAGAGCTAAACAATCATGTAGAAATCATTCAAATTTTGCTAAAACAGACCTGAAGTGTATATTTAAAAAATATAAAGAATTAAAAAGTAAAAGAAACTTGTTTTCACCATTTTGTGTATCACATCCAGAGCCATCCTTTGGTTCAGTATGTGCCAAACATCTCAGTTTAGTTTACTGTATATAAAATACCCCAATATTGCCCATGATTAGTTCACTTTACTTGGATAAATCACTTTCTAAACGCATTCAAACAACAATGCGTTCGAATGTTGTTTGAACGCATTCAAACAACATTCAAAAAAGAGGTTGGAAACAAACCTCTAAGACCAGTTGTTTCAGTCTTCTCCAGAGCATGATTACTGTTTTCTTGTCTGCTTCAATGAACCTTACAATGAGGGGAAAACACACTAGAGTTAGAGTGAAACAAATAAAACATTACATATTCTAAACACACATTTAAGAATTGAGAATAAGAAATAGTTTGCTATTTTCACATAATGTTCTTATTTATGATTTATTTAATTTAATGTAATTTAATATATAGTTTCATTTAGTGATTGTGTATGCAGAAGTATCACTATTTGTATATTTATCTTTTTAGTGCTTCAAATATCTGCTGTAACTGTGTGCAGCTTTAAACACAAACTGGACATAACCTAGACTAGAAAATGATAGAATAAGATATGGCTGCACTTGGCTCCTGAGTGGCGCTGTGGTAAAGTGTTTGTTTGCCACCATCATACGGAGATTTCAAGTTTGACTCCCAGATGATGCTGGAGGTCTCCAAGTCTAGAGTAGCATGGCCAAGGGTGGGGGGGCGTAGGGGGGGGGCGGACGTCATACCTGCACTATCACTACAATCAGTGCGACCCTAACCAGTCATGGCTAGTGTGTGTGCTCACGCAAGTAAAAGGGCTGGATGGCACTTTCCGCAGAATCTCACATTGTGTGAGCAACGGTTCGAAAGTGTGTCAGAGGAAGCATGTCATAGTCATAAATCTCCTTGGTTGGTAGATGTTGCCTTGATGGAAGAGTGCTCTAACAGTGACAGGTGGGAATTGGATATGACTAAATTAGGGAGAAAATCAAGGGGGGGGACTAAAGAAAAAAGAAAGCCAGCATGAACAGACTGTAATAATGTCATAATTTATGAAAAATTTTAAAAACAATAAAAAAGCATTAAACTTAAGCATGAGGATACAGTATGAAGCTTTTACAACTTTTGTCTCAATATTAAGTGGTTAAAATCCGGATCTTGCCTTAGAGTGTGTATGTGTGAGAGTCCTCATCATGAATAAGATCTTGAATATAAAAACTGAAAATTAATTCTCAACTTTAAAACACTTTCAATGAAATATGCCACAAATAACATGCTTTTGTAGTTCAGGGTTTTTCAAGTCGGACTTAAATCAAAACTGAGGTGCATATATGTACATTACCATAAGTCTCTGTCTTTATAAATTTTCCAGCTCTGCACACCGACTGTGAAGTTTGTCACCCGGAAGAATGTAATTAATCAGGGTCAAATTCCACAATCCTTGGTCCATGAAAAATGATTCTAGAGTTCAGCTGAGACTCATACGATGCTTGTGCAATCCCACTGAGATAAACTGAGTTGGTATCTTTCAAAGATACAATAAAATTTTGCACAAATGTAACTTTTTCTTTGACAGAAACCAGAATTAGCCGTATGGGGTAAGAAAACAAACTTCACAATCCATGTGCAGAGGAGAAAAATGTATAACGTCCAAGATTTATGGATGTTATACAGGTTTATTACTTGAAAAAACTATTCGTTTTCATTTTCCTGCATAACATGACACAGGTTATTTAGCAAACAAGTTGAGAAAATGTGTATAATGAGATATCTTAACCATTTTAATGTGATTTTTGTTATTTTTATTTATTTTTTGCCCTTCAACAGTCAAATATTATATTAAAAAAAATTTCAGTAGCAGTCATTCTGCTCTAACAGGCAAGAGGAAGGCTGTGTGCACAGAGGGAGGACCACAGGCCGTATAAAATTCATTCTTTATAGTGCTTCCACGAGACGTTTCTCATGATATAGGCACACAACAGATGTCTTCCTCAGCACTAGCGTGAAGGAATCAGACCAGCGCTATGCTAATGAAATGCCATTATCTGAGCGAGTGTGTGAGGCAGGAGCACTATGGCTTTCTGAGTGCTTCACTTTAGCGCTTGTCAGATGCACTCATGCTGTCACTTTCCATCCAATTTCACACACATAATGGGGGAGGCTGCTTAATAACAGGCAAACACTTTAATATAATTTTGCTCTTCTTTTTTTTTCAACTGGCAGGAGAGTAAAGCGGTTTCTCCAGGGACGCAGGATATACAGAGGTTATATTCTGCATAATAATAATAATTACACCAATAGTAATCACTGCGTTTAAAGGAATACTCTACAATTTTTCAACCTAATTTCTACCCATTGCGGACGATGAATAATGTGTGTGTGAACAAGAAGTCAGACCCTGTACTGGGAAATGAACAGGAATGTCTATTTATTCAGAAAATCACTTATAATTCAAGTTTAAGGGCAGCTTTGAAAAACGGGTGAGAAATGTTTAAAATATTTGACTATACACAGGTCACCAATAACATTAGGACCACCTGCCTAATATTAAGTAGGTCCCACCATAACAGTGATGCACTGTGTTCTGACACCTTTCGATCACAACCAGTATTAGAGCTTAGAGCCTTGGCCACCCATTACCCTGCCGCCAGTTCACCAGTTTTCCTTCCTTGGGTCACTTTTGGTATACTCTGACCCCTGCAGCCTGGGAACATCCCACAAGAGCTGCAGTTTTGGAGTTGCTCTAACTCAGTCCTCTAGCCATCACAATTTGGTCCTTGAGTCACTCAAATCCCTATGCTTGCTGATTTTTTTGGTTTCAACTCATCAACTTCAAGAAAAAAGTTTCACTTGCTGCCTAATATATCCCACCCACTTACAGCCACCATTTTAACGAGATATTGAAAATGTAGCTACTGTGAGAAGTGATCCAAGGAAGGAAAACTGGTGAACTGGTGGCAGGGTCATAGTGCACATGGGGAGTAAAGGCTAATTCAATAGAAGAGCTCCTGTAGCTCAAACCGAGGAAAAGGTTAATGCTGGTTGGGATAGAAAGGTGTCAGAACACACAGTGCTTCACTGTTATGGTGGCAAAAGGGGTGGTGGTGGTGGGGGGGGGGTCGACTCAATATTAGGTGGGTGGTCATGTTACGGCTGATCGGTGTATAAAACAAATTCAAAATGACAGAGACAGATATGGGAGAGTCTTGATAAAGATGTTATACATACTGTAGATTTATCCATTTATCCATATTAGATAAAAGAGTATCAGCGAGAATGAAAGGAAAGGTGTACAGGACAGTGGCGAGACCAGCGACGCTCTACGGCTTAGAGACAGTGACACTGAAGAAAAGACAGGAGGCAGAGTTGGAGGTAGCAGAGCTGAAGATGTTGAGGTTCTC
>JAQMYJ010000004.1:8132392-8149873 GCA_030014305.1 Clarias laeviceps | reverse complement strand
TGTAAGCTGGCTGACCCTGCGCTCTGACCCCAGTTTCCTAATTGGGATATGCGAAGAAGACATTTCACTGTGCTGTACAAGTACATGTGACAAATAATTGAACATTCTTCTTCTATATTACTTTTATTATATTGTGTATTTGTAACACCGTAAAAAAATTGCTGTACTTATAATACATTAAATATATACTTTAATTTTATTAATTACTGTCAGGTAGGTACGTTAGTACACACACAGCCATATACTTTAAGTGTACTAAATATACTTAAAGTTGTTCAACTTTAGCACGCCAAAGTATACTTAATATACTTGTGCTTTTGTACAATTTAATTACAAAGTAAATTCACTTTAATGCAAATGTACAAAATTAGCTACAAAATAGTATACTAGTCATTAGTCAGGCTGCAAGTACATTTAAGTATGCTTTGGCATGCTAGAAATTAATATACTTAGTATACTTGTTTTTCACTTGGGTTCAGACTTCAAACTGTGTATTTGGGTTTTTGGATGTCAGGTAGAACAAAAGTTATCATTACTTTTATAAAGGGTAAATGTTACCACTTCTAGAAATGACTTAGCAAAATGTAGACCCATCAAAATGAGCATAATATTATTATTTTCTGGTCATAGAAACAATGGGAAACAGCAATAAAACACATGATCATGTGTATCTGTGCTGTTACGTTTCCTCTGTGACCCATTTTAAATTGTTTTGCTTAGTCATGTTTGGGTAGTCGGTTGAAATGAACTATAATTCAGCTCATCATGTTGCCTATTTAGTGCTAAAAAAAGATATACCACTTTATACTACACAACCCAGAGCCCTATATATGTTTATTAAAAAAAAAAAAACAGCAAAACTAATAATTGCTAAAATGCTCTGAGTTTTATGGGCTACCTGAAGCAGGATGATACGTGAGTGTGAACTGTATGCAGTAAGACTTTAAGTTAACGATGTAAATCATGTGAAACAGCAGAAAATGAGTCACGTACAGTATACTGTAGCAGACGTGTGTCAGGATCTGAATACCACAGAAATAAATGAGTCATATATGGAGTCTTGTTTGCATATGGCTGAAACTGATTCATGTTGCTCTTAACTGATTGCTTTAAAAATAAAAAATAAAAAAAAATTACCCTCATTTACACAAAATATCAGTTATACAACCCGTGAACCAGTTACAGAATCGGTGATCTAAGGTGAATCCAAAGAGACACAGACGAGAAGTATTCGGCACTAAAATAAAAGAAAATAACAGTGAGAAATCAGCCAAGGGAGTCATGTGAGGAGGGAAAAAAACACTACGAAAATAGGATTTTAGACTGCTGCGAGAGGTAGGGGAAATAAATGTGAGGTGAATGTGTAGAGGCGAGACAGCACAGTGGCAAAGATGGAGAAGAGAAAGGGAAACTAGGGAGAGATGCATTTTTTAAATGCAGCGTTAGGGTGTGAGATCAATCCTGCTGCAGACAAGAGGCCAGTGCAATGCAATCAGCATGGTGAATGAGACGAAGCCTCGGCTGCTGAGGCAGCACTAAAGCCAGCCTTCATCTAACTCTCCACGCCTTCGCCTTGTCCTCTGGGTCACTGTCACACTCACTTCATCTCCCACTCGCTACTTTCCTCCCCTTTGCACTGCACATACCGTGTCCTCATGGTATTCATGAGTCAGTCTTTAGCAGACCGTGATGGATGGATTTTCTTTGCAATTTTGGCCAATTCACAAAGAAAAATGTACTGAAAGAAAGTGTGGAGATCAGATTCTGCAGTCCTAAAGTGTGCTCACTTATCCTCTATAATAGTTAGATGTCTATAAAAGTATCATATAATAAAGTGGACACTAAATCCCCCTTTTTTTTTTTAAGAATGGTTTTATTGGTTTCACTTAAAGCTGACAATTATAGATAATAATAGTTACATTGAAATGAAATAATATTCATTTAAGTTATAATATATAGTCATATGATTGCTATAATAATATACATATTAGCATTACACAAATTATTATTATTATTATTATTATTATTATTATTGTTCTTGTACCTGGCAGCAACAACAGCAACAATATTAATAATCATCATCATAATAAAAATAATATAAGTAATAATAATAGTAAAGAATAGGAAGAATATAAAACCTATTTTACATAATGATAGCTGATAATAGTTATATTGATATTAAACTACAATATTAATTGAAGTTATAATATATAGTCAAATTATTGCTAAAACAATATACATACAAATATTACACAAATTATTTATTATTATACACACATTCTTCGTCTTTTTCTTCTTCTTCATCTTCTTATTACTATATAAAACCTATTTTATGTAATTATTATTAAGGGAAATAATGAAGTGTTAAGAATTACAAAATTTTAAGGATGTTCTGTCAGTAATGCACAAAAAGGATATAACATTTCAAGCTACAGTATTTATAACAACCCAGTATTTGTTTCAATAATGATTAAAAATATATAATTATATTACATTTGCATTTATTTAGTACTAATCATTTTTCTTCCATTTATTTAATTTTAATGATGACAGGCAGCATACAGAAAATATTGTCAAAAGGCTTCATCCAATCCTTTTTTTTTTTTCAACAGTAAATTTACACCTTGTCTTGTCCCTTGATTATAGTATGTCATTTTCTAAGGCTGTAATTATTTTTATATCAAAAATCTTTTGACTAATACAAATGTGCTAAATGAGAAGTCAGAAATCCAACAGGAAGTGCTATTGTGTGGTGACATTTTCACTGCCGTTGAGATTTGAACCAAATCCATAAAAGACTGCAGGACTGTTCTGCCAAAAATATCCCCACAATGCCAACATTAACCTCTCAACCAGCTTACTGCTCGTGCATTCATGTGTGTTTTAGAGACACTTTCAAATTGCAGCACAAAAACAGATCGAGCTGCTCCTGAGTGTCCCTCTGGGGCTGTAGACTGCGTCATTTTCAGCTAAATACTCACACAGTGTTCAATTTTACACTTTCCTCTCAGATGGAACAATTGTTCTGAGACCTACTTGGCACCTTGTTTCTAATGAGCAGGATTGTTTCAGGAATCCATTCACAACTACTTACTAAAGGCTGAGAACACTATAATATTGTGTAGTCTAGAATTATTCGCACCCTTTTAGTAAAACATATACTGTAGTACAAAAATAATACAGCAAAAGGTGATGATATTTATTGTTCATTTATTGTTTATTGTTCTAAGTTTGAAGTGAAGTAATATAGTATATTAAATACTGTTGTATGAAAACAAAAAATGCAGGAAGAAAAGTGTCTCAGAAATTGTTAGCCATTTTAAGTATTAGTACTATAACGTATTAGTGTTAGTGTGGACAGGACTGACAATATATCAATTACGCTTACTAAAAAAAAACATACAGTGTACCTGGGCAATTTTGCTCATTTTTGCCTTAAGATCTTCAGAATACGAGTGACTGAGCCGGTCGCGAATATTACTAATTGTGCATACTTTCAGTTGCTGATAAAAACTTGTTTGCATCAGTGGAAACCCAAGCAACAGGAGTTACATTATTTATTTATTTATTTATTTATTTATTTTTGCCCAAGATCTGGTGAAGACCTAGCACCATGTGTCCTAAGAATGTTCTCAAGAAGGGTAAGAAGAATAAAACGGAGCCAAATTAAGGTTAAGTGAGGTTTAATGTCTATTACTTTATATTTTACGCTTTTTACATGTCCTTTTTAGATGTTAGATGTTTTGATTGTTTTTATATACAGAAATATGACGATAGTGTTGGAAATTGGTAATATTGGTAATAGTTTTGGGTGGCTAGAATGGATTATCTTCATTTATATTATTTCCTGCGGGAAAATGTGTTTTGCAATATGAAATTTCACCTTAAGAACTCGCCTCCGGAACAGATTAAATTTGAATGCTGGCCTACCACTGTACTGTGTTTTATGACAATAAACTCAGCAAAAATTCCTATTGAATATGTCATTATTTTTAAATATTAATTTTTGCTCAGTTTAATGAAGAGTGCCAAAAATTTGGGAGGGCATTGTACGTGTTTAAGATCTTATGGGAATACAGATCTAGTTCCATGCACATGCTCATTTGTTGTAACTTGTATTGGTTTTGCCACTTCATCAAAATCCCTGACCCATTTAACCGAAGAACCTGCTTTCCAACAAAAGACGAGATTTCCTTTTCAAAGAATAAAAATAAGAAATAAATACGCTTCAGCTATTTTCGGCAGTACCTTCCGTTCTGAGGCACAGGTCATGGTTATTAAAGTGAGCACTCACTGATCACAGAGCGTCTTGTGAACCGAAGGTCACAGTCTCATTGCAGAGAACCGTTCCGCACCAGGGACTATAAAAGGACTCTGCCAGCTCCAAAGAACTCTGATGCTACAATGACATCAATGTTGGTGAAACACCATCTCTGTTTTTGTACTATCAGGGTTAAAGGACATTTGTGTTTCATTTCCTCATACCCAGGCAGGCCAGCACCCATCAACAAACCATTTCACTTGGGGGAAATTAAATTAGCTTTTTGTTGTTGATCCGTGCCAGCAACACAGCATTGGTTAATGAACAATTTTAAAAACCTAACTGCTTATACAGAAGTCCTGCAGTGTGTGTCGACGGAGGAGGCTTTAGACTCCTGTACTGTACATTTGGGTTTTCGAGTATGTCAGGGTGAAACAAAGTTATAATTAGTTTTAACATGCAGGAAATTTACTGCGTATGAAAATGATGTTGCAAAAATTTGAAAATGCTTGTATTCTTATTATTTTCACTCACAGAAACAAATGAAAACAACCATAAAATCATATGATCATACTGCATGTATCGGTACTATGCCTTGCCTGTGCGACCCATTTTCCACCTTTTTTCTCGGGTATGTTTGCATATTAGATTAAATTGAAATTAAATTCAGTTCCTCATATTGCCTAGATTGTGCTGAAAAAAAGGAAATGTATCTCTATATTGCACAATCCTGACCCCATCTATACAGTAGTTATTTCATGCATCCAGGCACAGGGAAAACATGCAAACTCCGTGAACACAAACCCCGAAGCGGAAATTGAACCCATGGAGGTGCAGGGCAACAGTGCTAACCAGTAAGCCTCCGTGTTGCCATATATATTTATTAAAACAAAGAAATGCAAAAAATGGCTAAAATGGGTTTTAAGATTTACAGCTTGCAGATGTGGATGGCATGGCAGATGTGGATAGCTAGTGATTTCCCATCCATTTTCCAATCTTTACAACTGTGGTGATCAGGAATGTACTTCAGGGGAAAAACCTTGAAGCAGCAGGAGACCACACAGAATCCTCTCTTATCATCCATTGTGTGTGTTCTGAG
Organism: Clarias laeviceps; assembly: GCA_030014305.1. Lineage (NCBI taxonomy): Eukaryota > Metazoa > Chordata > Actinopteri > Siluriformes > Clariidae > Clarias > Clarias laeviceps. The sequence goes on along the minus strand of JAQMYJ010000004.1, from coordinate 8,144,513 downwards.
ATTTTTTTCTGTTCACCACAGTCACAAGGAGTGGTTATATACAGTACCTCCTATCAGTGCAAACCATTGTCTCCATTGCCACCTTATATTTTACACATTCACACATTTTTCAATAAGATGATGCTTATGGAATGCAAACTTTACTGTATATGCAAGTAAACTTTGCATGAGTTGAAATCACCTTGAATCTTGGACTTAAACCACAGATTTAAACACAATCTGTTCATGGTTTCTACTTTAATTCTTTGAAGTCACTTGCTGTTGTGGCTTTAATCAAACCACCCATATATATATATGTTGATTTACACATAATGAATTACAGCTCCCTCATGGGAAAGGGAATAAAGGCACTGGAGCTGGTGCCCACAGACTAAATGATGTGGAGAGGCAAAGCGGTTGAGCTTTTACAGAGCTGTTGGCTCAGCATTCAGTGTTCAATTTATTGCTCCAGGGTGTAATATGTCACAAAGCAATCTTTCAGCCAATGGCTTGTAGCAAACATTGTTTAATGGAGGTCGATATTTTCCACTACTTACTGTAGGATCTAGGGACTGCTTGTGCCCTTACGGCTAACGCTGCCATGAAATGGTCAATACATTACAGTAGCCAATACAGTGAAGGAGTCATTAATTCAGAGTGGTCAGTGCAGGACAAAGCCTTAGGGGTATTTCTGAGACCAAGCTCTTTATTCAATGATCTATAAAAGGTCTGAGTGTGTTTCATTTCTGGGTAGTGCAGTGTTCTGTATAGTAGTTTGTATAAAGGCTTTTAATTTACATGCATAAAGCTGGGAATTTACAATCACTCCCACTTTAATAGGAACACCTGTCCCCCCCTTATGCATGCAATTATCCAATCAACAATTTGTGTGGCAGCTGTGCAATGCGTAAAATCATGCAGAAACATGTCAAGGGCTCCAGGTAATGTTAATTCATCTAAGGTTTGTGTTTAAATATCAGAAAAGGAAAAATATGATCACTGTGAATTTAACCCTGCGGTTGTTATTGGTGAAAAATGAGATTGGGTATAACTGGAACTGATGATCTTCTGGTATTTTCACACACAACAATATTGAATCATCTAATAAACAAACAAGAACTTGATAAAGTGTATATATTCATTTAAAATCACAAGATCTGGGACAGTTTTTATGCCTGCGCCCTCCTGGGTACTACCCTCCCATTTTCTGACCAGAACTGCATGCAGTGGCTGGGTTGTATGGGGCGTAGGGTTAAGGGTCTTGCCCGAGGAACCAGCAGTGGCGACCTGGCAGTGACGGATCCTGAACCCCCAACCCTCCGACCAGCAATCCAGAGCCCAGGAACATATATGTATGAAGAAAAGTGTTAAATTTGTACTGAATACACCATAACTTTCAAAGATACCAACTCAATTTATATTTCATCAGCGGGACTGCAGAAGCTCCATATGAATCTCAGCTAAACTTTCTAACAAAGTTTAACAACAGCAAGCTGACAAAACCCTGATACTGATGCTGCTCACAATACCACCTGGATCACATTTGATTAAAAAAATAATGAAAGAAATACAGCTTATTTAGCATGAAATTATGATAGGACGGTAGTCTGACTTACTGTATATAAGAAACTGGATGTCTGGGATCCTTCACTGAGTTAATGGTAAAATGCAGTAAAATGCAATCAAATGGAGTGGTGTTATTTGCCCCAAAGCAAAGTGGATTAAATGTTATTACATAAAAACAGATGCTTTTGCTATAACAGCATGCTCTACATTGTTCTACTCCTCTTATACCTCAGCAGTTTGCCAACTGTTATTTAATGTAATGTACTGAATATTTATTAATATGTATTAATTAATATAATTAATGTCAGATCATGCAATTTCATCCCTTTATACTTACATTTAATGTTTCAGAAAGTCAGCAAAACAAGTTAGTTCCTGTTTTGAATTATACTGTATAATATACACAGAACGTTTGAACTGCATGTAGGCGGCACAGTAGCTTAATGGGTAGCACTGTGGCCCGCACTTCCAGGGTGTGTGTGTGTGTGTGGCTTCCCACCTCAGGTCTGTGTGAGTGGAGTGTGCATGTTACTTCCCGTGCTTGGTGGGGTTCCTCCCACAGTCCAAAGACATGCAGATTAGGTTTATTGCCATTCCCAAATTGGCCGTAGTGTGTAAATGAGTGTGTGTGTGTGTGTGCCCTGAGATAGATTGGCACCCTGTCTAGGGTGTACCCTGCCTCGAGCCCTAAGTTTCCTGGGATAGCCTGTATACAGGATAAAGCAGTATTGACAATGAGTAAGTGAGAGAACTAGCCCAAGATTAATTGGAGTATCTGCTATATTAGAATAAACACATTCCTATAAACCTGTGAATTTCCTCATATACATCACTGCTGATAGAGCCACTAAAAATGAACCAACAACTTCTGAGCAATTAAGTTTGAGAAGTCACAAGTTCTCTGGTAGAAAATTGGATTAAACAGTATGTTGCACAACATGATGCGAATGATTATTCTGAGGTGAAAGTGCCTCGGCTGAAGCAGCATAATCATACAGTAGTTAAGTGGGTGGGGGGTATGTGCTTGATGGATGTGTTCCTATGAAGAGACAAGGATCTGGACTCTCCCTTGTTAGTGTGATATGAACTCAGGATGTCACATTGTGACAGTTTCCGCCAGGAGTTCTGCTATGTCACGGCCTTATGGTTATAAATATTCTCCTTCAGAGGAAAGCATCTTTTCTAGCCTTCCCCTTGGACCTCAGCTCATTTTCTGCTATTTATCTTTCTGTCACCTCTACACCTTTCTCATATATGTTTATCTAACACCTCCCTTTCCAGCATTTTCACTACCTTTTACCTAATATTCTCATATTATCCATCTGTCTGAATCCTCCTTTTTACTGTTGTAAGGTTTGATCTGCCCGGATCATGACCCAGCGTTTGGTCACTATTTTTACCACCTACATTACATATGCTGAATGTGGTGACTCTCTGCCTCAGATGGTCTAGTGAGGCAAGTCAAACCAAGCGCTGATATTAATTAAGATAATAGGGACACAATTGTCATATAATTACATTTCTTCTTGTCACTATTTAGCAATTTACGATCCAACTAATTTCTGCTATCGCCAATTCCTTGTTAACTGTGTTTGCTCCCTACATAGGGTGGGAACTAAATATATCCTAGCTTGTGCACTCCTTCAAATCCATACACACTAAATGTTCAATTGCTTTGAGTTGCATTTTCTCTGATATTTTCTGATACTGTAGTTTTGGTACCCTTGGCCTTGTTTGCTATTAAATGACACCAGAGCGTTATGTGTGTAATAATTCACCCTGAGAGGGAGACAAACTTCATACCTGTTTTTTATGTCTATGTGTCAAATAAATTTAATCTGAAAAACTAACTTTATTGATGCTGTCATTGATCATGCAATATGAGCAACCCTGATGCGAATTAGTTACCGAGCCATGCCATGCTGTTGGATGTTGAAATCCTCCTGTTCCCCATCTCCTCCTTCTCCAACAATTGGTGTTTTGTTTCTGCTTACTTCTTCCTGACTACACACACAAACACATACAGTACACAAGAAAAACCTCCTGCACCCACAGAATGTGTTGCCGGCTCCTATGCAACCCTCATTTCTTAGATATCCTGCATAGACTCACATGCTGCCCCAAAATCACCATCCAGGAGCTGGCCAGCCTCACTCTTTTGCTTCACACACATCTGGTTTAGATTTTAAACAAGGTCTTTAAAATATTCTACCTTCCCACACTACACAATAGTCTTTTCTAACCTGATTGTATATCTAGCTTTAATCTGAGTACAATAAGGCACTAGCAGAAACACTCATTCATCTGTGTGGACATTAATCGTGAGTTGTGTACAGTATGTGACATGACTTGCTGGTGGTTGGATGGGTGACGCACCCCACTCGAGGCTACATATCTGTGAGAGATGGGAAATGGCAGGTTTACACAGTTCTCAAGACTGCCATTTTGAGGTGTGGGCAATTACCATCAATCACTGAGAATTCTATCAAGGAGGCCTGAAGTTTATGTCTTCACTTTTAAGGGCCGGAGGGAAAAATGGAAAGAGATGGATGGCTGCATTGGCCTTTGGGTGAGGGTGTATGTGTCAGAGGAGCTCAACAGGTCAGTGAAAGCTAGGTGATGTTTATGATTGGTTGCCATGATGTCCTTGAAAGGCCAATAAATGCAGGAGGGTTTGAGACATTCTGTTTCACTTTGACAGTCCTTTGGCTGAAATGGAGCATGGAGAGAGTTTGTGTATATGTTTCTGTAACTCCTGTGGGGCTGCGTTCTGCATCAGGACACAAGCTCTCCTCGTCAATGAGATCATTCTTCTCTATGTTTACAGTCAATATGGCCCAGGCTTCTGTTTAGGCCTCAAGCCAAAGGTCAATGACCCCCATTTTTCCATACCTACACATTACATTATGGTAATATTTCTCTCTCTCTCTCTCTCTCTCTCTCTCGCTCTCGCTCTCTCTCTCTCTCTCCACCCCCACCACACATACCTAAAGATGAGTAAAAGCAACACTACATCCCTTCCTCCATCTCTTCCAGAAGAGAGCACATTCCAGCAACAGGAGAGGTGTTGAGTAATTAGTAAGCAAGTTCTAATGTTAAAGGTCAAAGGTTGGTGATGTTCCCAGGGCTATTTTAGTGGTGGCACATATATAGTCATTTTCACTCTCATAATCTCAAACACTGGACATCCCCTGATTGGTAATATTTGGCATTGTGTCATTTACACTTGTAGCCTTTGACTAGCAAGCATGCATGATTGCCATAAAAGTTCTGTTACACCTGTGCATTAACATAAAAATTCAGTCCAGATGCTCTCTATACAGTGCATAACAATTGTGTTGTTTACTCATTTCTATTAGGGAAAAAAGAGCGATTGCACTAAAAATAAACCTGTTACTTATACTGTACAACTGGGAAGTACTGTACATCATTTTAAAATATGTGAAAAGAATGCATTATTCATGCCCCTTTTCTGCTTCAAATGAAATAAGGGTCATTGGCTAATAATAATGATAATTATTATTATTATTATTATAATAGGCGGCGTGGTGGCTTAGTTGTTAGTACTGTTGCCTTCCACCTCCAAGTTCTGGTGTGAATCCCGCCTTGTGGTCTGTGTTCTCTCTTGATGCTTGATGGGTTTCCTCCAGGCACCCAGCTTTCCACCCACATTCGGATTAGGTTAATTGGCATTCCCAAATTGCTGTAGTGTGTGGAAGAGTATGTGTGTGTGAGTGTGCCCTGCGATGGATTGGCACCCCATCCAGGGTGTACCCTGCCTCCTACCCTAAGTCTCCTGGAATAAACTCCAGCCCCGCCCCACACTGTATACAGGATAAAGTGGTATAAACGATGAGTGAGTGAGTGAGGACAATAGCAATAATAATAATAATTGTGAGACACCGTTTTAGTTAAGAATGTGGGCTTCTGCTTAATGTTCAAATGAGAGTTTCTTAGCTTTGAATATGTGGATATTATGAAAATAGGAACAGTCAGGTAATGTTTGAAAAGTAAAGGTCATTCTGGGACATTCTGACAGCCATAATGCTTATTAATCTTGCTTTCCTGGTAAAGTTATTTTAGAGTTTGTAAGGGTTCAGGTGTGTGTGTGTGTGTGTGTCCTGGATCTGAGCCTCAGTGCTGTGTCTTTCGCCTCTCTGTTCTTCCAGAAGAGACAGCTGAATAAATGGTTTATTTAAATAAAACTTATACATAAGTTCCACTGAGCTAAAGCCACATTACTCAAACTTTCCTCATCTCCATATCCTGCTCTCTCTTTTGCCCTTGTTACAAAACACTGTAAACTCTTAAAACAAGGTTGTTTCTACGCTACCTCACTCTCCCCTTTTCTGGTAAAATTTGCCGAACGCTTTACTTTGTGCACTTGTTTTAAAAACAAGTAACGCAATAATTGCTTTGGCAGCATCATCATTTTCATAAGTGTGGGTTTGTGGACAGGCTGCTGCACTATACTGCTTGGGCTGGAAAGAAGGTTTCAATGCTGCATTGATCTGCTCTCTGCTACTGCATTGCTGCATTGCTTTGGTTTATATCAGGGATCTTCAATTCCAGTCCTGGAGGGCCAGTGACCAGCACAGTTTGTAATTCACCAACACCTAAACACACCCACTGAACCTAGTAAATGACAGATTATTTGAATCAGCTGTGTTTGAGAAGAAGAATCACCAAATTGTGTTGGACACTGGCCCTCCAGGACTGGAATTGAAGATCCCTGGTTTATATGTTAGTGTACAGTGAATACACTGGTTTATTTCTGCACACTACTATTATGCCTACAGGAAACATGCAACTGAGTTACACATATCAACAAAGAGAATTTTGCAAACTGGCGAGCATGGGTTCATATTTTATATGTACACACAGGAGTAAGCATCGGACTGGCCAATGCATGCATGGCAGCAATTGTGTGTGATTTTAGCAAAAGACTAAATACAGAAAAAGAGCAATGAAGAAAACAATAGAAGCCACTAAAGAAGAATAAAAAGGAAAGAACAACAACAGCAAGGACTACAATAATGGCAGAATGTTTTGAAAGAAAATTTACAGAACTTTTATACATTATCAAAACCACTCAGTCTTTAGCTACAGTATCTTCCCCGTTTATCTTGTTGCCCAGCAGAAATGGCTGAATTAAATATTTTAGTTTCTGAGAGGAATGCAGCAGTGGGTCTAAGTAGTCCCCTTTGAATCCTTTTAAGACTTTTAATCCTCTAGCTCTAAAAGAAGTGTGTAGATGTGCCTGTGAACAATGCTCTCCATGTTAGCTGCTTGCTTAGTCACGAGTCAAGTATAGAGTCCCTTCACTGGGCTTTCATGAATGTTTATATGAAAGATTTATTGTATATAAATCCAGTGATGGTTGGTCATGATACACTAGTTCCAGTATATCCACTCGATGGAGTTGAGGTCAGGGCTCTGTGCGAGCCAGTCAAGTTCTTCCACACTGAACTCATCAGACCATGTCTTTATAACCCTGGCTTTGTTCACTGGGACTCAGTCATGTTGAAATAAGAAAAGGCCTTCCCCAAACTGTTGCCACAAAGTTGGAAGCATATTATTGTCCATGATTCTTGGTATGCTGAAGCATTAAGATTGCCCTTCACTGGGGATAAGGGGCCTGATTGAAACATCTGAATTCAATAATTAAAGGTTTGGACAAATACCTTTTCTCCATATAGTGTATTAGACACAGGATAAAATTTACCAAGTAATATCTAATATTTAATATCTCAACAATTAAAATTTTTGAGCTGGGATTATGTCACTTAATTATATTAATGGCATAATCAGAAACTGGTTCTCTGCCTTCTGGCTAAAAAGCTAAGACCAAGTACTTTGCTGTTTTTTTTTTTTTTTTTTCCAGATTAATATCTGTCCCCTACTCAATGGCCTTGTATTCAGTAGATTTTTGGGACAGGGAAGTGGGATAGGAGTTGCTCTGCCTAGTATTGTAGTACATTGGTGACCCAGAAAAGGTGCGGGTGTCAAAAGAGGGATCTGCAACCTTGCAACTAATATTTTGCAAAACCTACATTGCGTCACTGCATCTTTTCCAGTAATGTCTGTGTATGGATGGCAGCATGATCATGGGTCCAATTCCTTAAATATTTCCAATTTGTATCAGACATACAAAATTATTTGTTAAGATCTTAAATGTACTTTTAACTCCTTGTGTGCATTTTTATATACTTCTATTACCTAATTTGTTCAGGCAAACAACTTCAATCAATCAATTCAAATTTAATTAATCTTTGTTGATAGTACAATGATTTTACAAACTTATATACATATTGTGTACATACATATTTATACTGTAATAAAGGATGATTTTATATATGTACCACCTTGAGTTTATACTGTACCGCGGAGTATCAGCAAACTGACTGGTTTGTTTTCTTCTTCATCTTCTTCTTCGTATTATTATTATTACTGTTGTTGTTTTAAAAAATAATAATAAAATTAGAAAAGAATAAGAATTAATTGTGCGCAATGCAATATTTCTCCTATGGTTTGAGTGGATAATAATAATAATAATAATAATAATAATAATAATAATAATAATAATATAGTTGAGGCCAATTCCTTCTTTCTTTTTCAAGACATTAAACAAATAAAATTTGCAAAATCACCTCATGACCTTTGAAATTTTATTTAATTTTAAAAATGAAAAGGAATGCTAAAAAGAAGAACCTTAAATTAAATGGCATAATGACAGTCAAATACATTTGCTTAAATTAAATAAAATTCATCTTTAGTAATGTTAGTCCACATTAGTCATTATACCACTTGAGTTTATTCTTAACATTTACATCAAATATTCCTCAGTATTTACTTTTATTATTTTATTCTACAAACAGACTCATAGCAAGGATCCATGGTGAGTGTGTTTCAAAAGCATTAAACCTTATTAGTCCCTGGGCATGATTAGGCATTTAAGTGAATGGGTTTCTGAGCGGAGTTTTATGGAGTTCGAGCCCACACACGCACACGCGCACACACACACAGTGGGAGAACAGATCTTTGAGCGATTGGTGTACTTCATTAAGGACAGAAGAGGAGAGAGAGCCTCAGGAGACACATACCACTCTCTGTGATGGATGGCTATATCATTCGCAGCAGACCACTTTTACTGTCACAGACATCTGCTTCAATAACATGCACTCAAAGAGAGGGAAAAAGAAACAGAAAGGCAAATGGATATAGAGGGTAAGAGAGAGATAGAGAGAGTAGTATGTAGTTAGACAGACAGGGGAGAAAGGTGTCAGGGGGGAAAAAAACTCTTACTGATTGACCCATAGCTCTTACTGAGATGGGAGGCAGAGCGAAACAAAACAAAAACAGAATTGGGAAAGTTTTGAAGGCAATGGAGAGGCCACAGATGTGTTGAGAGCTAGTGAAGCATTTCCTAATTAGCCAAAAGTAGTTGATGAGGTTTTTTTTTTCTGCCACTGAACTCACATGACTTTCTTTCTTTCTAATAGACTTTTGAAAAATCACTGGAGTGGCACAAATAAGTTAAGAAGACAGCAATTTAATATCGTGTAATAAACTTGGAAAATTTCAAGTCGCTCATGTCACTTGTACTGTGTGTGGTGAACATGAAGCAAATGCTTGTGGCTGTGTAGCAACCTGTTGTCATTTGCAGACATGTCGTGTCCTTATTCTTACTCCAGTAAGAAACAGTTCTACCTATATGTATACCTTCAAAAGCTAACTTGTTCAATTTAGATTAGATTTAATGTGTGACATAAGTGTTAGGTTCCATGCTAGCTTCTTAACATGCAAGCAAAACAAACATTTCCATTTGTAGCATTTAGCAAAGGAGCTAGAGAGCGTGTTACAGAAATAATTTTGTTGTCTTCCATTATCTTCATGCTTGTTAAATAGGCCAGAGACTAAGAATACCATTGATTTAAAAAAAACTTATAAGTACAGCAGGAAATCAAATCACACTACTCATGGGAGTCATCATTTCTTTTTCTTAAAAACAAGTTAAGGCTAGTTCTGACTACTAGCTCAAAAAATTTCAAGTTTAATTTTTCTTCCTAATGTTTATACCCAAATTTAGTGAGTTTATCAATCAGAAAATAACAATCTCTGTTCGAGACTACTCGTTCTTCTGAGTCACGTTAAAGATTAGTTAAAAAAGAACGAATCATTTATGAATGACCCATCACTAGTGCAGAATAACAGAACACAGTTATACTAATGCACTTATCCAAACTTATCCAAAGAAACTAGTGCTTGGACAACATCAAGATCGGACTGCGTGTTTCATATATGGAAATGGCTTGGAGCGAGGTCAGTACTATATGGTGACTGTGAAAATAACTTTAAGCAGAGTTCCTGTAATGTGCAAGTGTTGTGCATGAATGATTGTGTGTATAGTTTTGACAGAGAGATGTGTGTCTTCCACAAGTTGTAGATTTGTTATTCGTTGAATTTCTAGGATCAGGCATTTCACAAATGCAGTGGGCTCCGGCCGAATGCATAATTCACAGATGAACGGCCTTCTTTAAAAACGTTTGCACCATTCAAATGTTTTGCTGTGGCTAAGAGTCTCATCACCGTACTGTGCTTGAGGTTTTCTCTAAATGTCAATTGGTTTTACCGAAACATTCATCGTAATTAGCATAGAATTGAGAAACTCTTTCTAATGCTCACTGTTGTGACAGAATTTAACACTTGCATTATTTTAAACAGACAATGTATTAATAATAGCAAGCCTAATATTAAAAATTGTGCTTATATAGAAATGGGTAAACCTGCAGTAGAAGAGAATTTGTTTTAAGGTTTGTGATTGAGTCTGTGCATCATGCTGTGCGACTCCAGGAATCAATAAAGACTGGGTACCCCGTGTGATTTAACAGGAAAAGGGGATTTAAGCCCTGAATGTTTCTGTTGCCATTTCATAAAGGAAAGGCCAAAGACTCAATAACTCCACTCTGAAAGTGATAAAAAGCTCCGTGAGCTTTTACACCCTGGCAAATAGCAACGTCGGCAAACATTTCTCTGATAAACATTTTGATGCACGCAAATCATGAGGGAAATGTCCATTGATCAAGCTGTTGATGAATGTGAGATAAAGCTGTGACAGAGAGACCAATAATCATCTGTGTTTGGATCTGTCTGAATATCGATCAGCATGAGATTCAGTGTTAAAACATGACTCAATTGATCCTGCATCAGAAATGAGCCTTTTGGGAATGCATGACCAAATGTGAATGTCAGAGAAGGTCAGCTATGCATTTTTCTCACTCTGGGTGTGTACTTTTATGCGCCATTGTATAGACCATATGTGCATGTGTGTGGCTGTGAGAACAAAATTTCAGCCTCATTTGCCTCTCATTAGGTTTGGTGGTCTCATATTTTTGCCCCAGTCCCCAGTAAATAAACTCTGGATGGTAGAGTCTTACCACATAGGGCTTGGCTCTGACCTCAGGGAAATAGCTCGCTGAGATGTTCCATCAAATGTCCTATTCACTGCCATTAAAATGGAAGCAAACATGCAGAACTAAAACCATCATCAAGTAATGTTACTCTCTCCATAAGAATATAAACTGTCAAAGATGTGGTGAACCTCACACATTCCAAATAAACATTCCTGACATCTCATCTGCAAGATGGCGAACTCTATAAGTCTTGGAACAATAATGAGAGCAGGCAGAGACACAAACAGTTCAGGACAAAAAGAGGGAGAATGAGACTGAAGAACCAGTATGATGAAAAAATATAAGATACAGAAAAAAATTAACATGACATGAACAAAGTATATTTTAAGTTCTATGTGAGTACACAATGACTATGTACTGTATATTACATTATAGCCTTCTACAACCTTTTTCAGTCTATAATTGTGAAGATCTTAACTCCAATATACTTTTATTTCTATTTCCCAAAACCTGGACAAATTGCACCCCATTCTGAACAGGCTCTGGATCCAACATGATTCTGAGAGAATAAAATGAACATCAGTGAATGAATGAATCACTTTGTCTCTTTGGGGTTTGAGGCCTCCTGAGGATCCCTGAACTCCAGTTTCTAAACCTCACACACACACACACACTGAGCAATAAATTTAAAATATAGAATCATTGGACAACCTAGATTTTTTTTCTTTACCTGGGACGCTGTAACTATATTAGAGGATGTTAATAATATAAGACAGAAGCTGAAATATTACCTTTTTACAATGTGTGTTTAGTCATTCAGCTTGTGAAATAATTCCAAGAAAGAATACCAGAAGAAAAAATATATAGTGACCTCCTTTTAAAAGATTCTACTTTTAAAGTATTAATTTCTAAGGTTGCATTATGAATTTTACGTTCTAAGTATTATTGTAATATACTGTATAGTTCTTTTCTAAAATTATGCAAATAATGGCAGCATGAATTCAGGAAATAAAGAAAGGATTAGTGTTATTTCTTTCTTTAGTTTGTTTAGAAAAAGTGTATAAATGATATTCATTCAGTCATTCATCCCAGGAGACTCTGGGCATGAGTCGAGGTACACCCTCCACATGGTGCCAATCCATCGCAGGGCATACACACACACA
>JAQMYJ010000004.1:8115103-8129327 GCA_030014305.1 Clarias laeviceps | reverse complement strand
AATATCTAATTTGTAGACTAAATGGTTAGAAAAGTAAAGAGTCGAGTGTAGCCAAATTTAGCGGAGTAAGAGTAGCATTTCTTCTTCACAAATCTACTTAAGTAAAAGTAAAAAGTATGGTGCAGTAAAACTACTCATAGAAGTATTTTTTTTTCAAAAGTTACTTAAGTAAATATAACAGAGTAAATGTAACTCGTTACTACCCACCTCTGATCATAAGTGATAACATTTTCTTTCAAAGCCGCACAATTTTATTTAAACTTGTTATATGTTGTTGTTTGTGTTTGTCTAATACTAAGACACACTATGATCAGATGAATTTTATTATATTTTTACAAAAAAAATTATTAAATGAGAATGCATTTTTACACATGACTGCAGCTATATTGTACTGTATACTATATATATATATATATATATATATTACTTTATAACGTATTCCAAACATCTTCATCCATGAGCATTTCCCCCCCCCCCCATTTTTCCCAAAGAAGGCTTTGACTCTAACAACAGCAATCAAATTTACTAGATTTAAACTTAACATCCCTTGACTTTTTTATTTGTGGTCCTCTGAAGTCAGTAGTTTAAAATCTCACATACTAAAAGACTTGGTCAGTCACAAGTCAAATATAAAAGCAGAATGTTTAATGCTTTCCGACAACTGATTTGGGATTATTGCACTTTTACAGCTAAAAGTGTGCTTGTCTAAATTGGAGGACCGCATAAGATTAGGAGAAATCACAGAATGAATACAAACACCTTAGTGGCAACAGCTGCCATGGACAGAACATGCTCATGAAGAAAAATTTTCTTATTACTGTACTTGAAGCTTACTTAGAATTATGTTTTGGTTTAAATTCATACAATACGATAAATTGCAATCTTATGAGAATTTGCTGAAATTAACAGCCATACAGAAAGTTTGGGAGAGAGATTAAAGAGAGCATAAAGCCCTGGCTGTGGATGAGGCAGTAACCAGTTATGCTATCAGCAGACTGATTGATGGCCCTCAGTGATTGATAGAGGACACCAATCAGGACAGTCTGTCAGCACCTTATTGTCCTCTCTCCCTCCACACACACTGATAAGGACCAGCTTGCTCGCATTTCACCTCCATTTCTATTCTCTTTTATTGTTAACTCTGTTTGTCTATGTCTTGTTCCTTCCAGCTTACTCAGTGTCTCGGATCCATCTCTAGCAAATAATTCTACTTCTATCTGTCGTTCACTAATTTCTGTCTGTCTGTGGCATTACTTTTCTTTCAACTTGCTGTTATTTGTCCACCCACCCTCTTTCATTTTCTCTCTCTCTCATGTTGATATGAAGCAGCTTGTCCAAACGTAAGGTCTTTCAGCACCCTGTGTCTCCGCTATTGGTTTGCCGTGTTTTGATAAGCCCCAGGCACAGCAAACATGACATTTTGACCCTCACTTTTTTGCCCAATGTCCATTAGTAGGCTTTGAGGTGAACTGTGACCCCTGTTCAAATGCTGCTGTAGGATTCTTTCACGGGGTGACTTCTGCAGGGCTACCTTTCAGGCAAAAGCATCACTGACTGAAGTAGCAGGCACATGATGAGCTAATTACAGTGAAACAAGAGAGGATGTGCTTTTAAAAAAAAAAGTCAGTATTTACCTGCAATTAGGTCCCATACTGTTTGAAGCACGAAGATTGAAGAAGAATTTGACTGTGGTTTCATCTCATCCTGTAATATTCTATTAAAACCTTTTTTTAAGTATGTACAGCTCCATTATGAAGGAAACTACAGTTTGGAAGGAAATTGCAAAGACGTTTGGTTCTTTATGTGAGTCTACACTACTAGTACAATTAGATTTCTTTGCTATTATGACAACAAAACTAGTACAAGGCCTAACATGCAAATCCTATCTGTCCATCTGTCTAGGAACCTGGAGGTGCAAGGCGACAGTGCTAACCACTATGCCACCGTGCCACCAACATGCAAATTAAATAACCAATTTTCATACTGCATTATTTAATTTGTTTTCAACTGTATGCTACAATTTGCTACATCGTAATCACCGCCCTGTGCCATTTTGCTGCAATTTATTAAAAGTTCATTATTATCATGGCTAATTCAAGCATCATTAATGTAAATAATGTACAGACAAATTATCACATATATTGTGATTCTATTTAAACCCATGTTTTAAATCCCATGCTCATATAGGTTTCCTCCAGGTAATCCAGCTTTTTCCTACCCCCCAAAACTTGGATAAGTGGATTGTCTACAATACCTTGGCTTTACACGTGCAAAGTAAAATAAAATCCTCTGCAGGGATAGACTGGGATAAACTCTGCAAACTATGCCCTGATCAGGATAAAGTGGTGACTGAAGATGGATAAAAGTGTGATAACACTCAGATCCTACACCACATGAAATAAACCATAAACATAAATCCCTTGCACCATAATAAAGACTACTTAAAGGAATGTTTTAAGCCAACCCTTATAAAAAGAATAAAAAGAATAAAAATAATAAAATAAAAATAAAAACTCCTAACTTGTACCTTTGTTGTTTTATCAGATTTATAAGATTACTTTAATTCACTTTACCAACCACAAACAATAGGCCTCATTTATTAAATCTTGGTACAAATAGATCATAAATTGTTTGCAGGAGAAAGAAATGTGGTATTCATGAAAATCCAGTTAGTCCACTAAAAGTTCATATTGTGACATATTGTAAGAGATTTTTTGGTATAAATTTGCATTTATAGAGACTCTGTAATGTAAACCTTAATGGATCATAATGTATACTTAGCAGGGCAGCGTGGTGGTGTAGTGGCACTGTGGCCTCAAACCTCCAGGGTTAAGGGTTTTATTCCAACCTCAGATATGTGTATGTTGCACATTCTCCCTGTGCTTGGTGGGTTTTCCTCCAGGTGTTCCAGTTTCCTCCCACAGACCAAACACCCTGTGGCGTGTGTGTGTCCTGCAATAGACTGGCATCCTATGCAGGGTGTGCCCCTCCTAGTGCCCTGAATCCTTTGGAATAGGCTTCAGGCTTCCCACAAGCCTAAATTCTCTAGAGAGTAGAGAGACTCTCTATTGGTATAGAGAATAAGTGAGTGAGCATACTTAGCATACTGTAAGTTATTTCAATTGTATATTCTGTAGAGACCCACCTGTGTCTGTTGTAGCTGACCCACTGCATTTGTTGAGCTCCATTATGGGAAGATAATCCAATATTGTGTTATTTTACTATGTACTCAGTTTCAGCTATAGTTATAGACTATAGAATGTTTGGCATTTATCAACAGACACATAAATCTTTTACACATCACATTTCTAACAGATTGATAAATGAGACCCACTGCTGTTGTTTTTTTAATCAGTTTATGCTTTATGTTCCAAATGACCTATGTGCTGGAAGGTAATTTCACCACTCCTACTGTAGGCCATTATTCAAACACAGCCTATCATTATTGACCTGAGGTTCAAACTTATAAAACGGTGATTTTCTGAGAGTAGTATAATGTTCTGGCTGGCTGGAAGGGGGGTTTACTGGAAGACTGGAGCTGTGCACCCTGTGTTTGGCTCAGGATGATGTATGGCTCACCGTCTGCATGGCTGCAACACCACATCAAAGAACAATGAAGTGTTTATATGAGCTGATTTGGGCTTTGTTAATGTTCAGGCCCTCCACAGTCACTGAATGACCACATGGGACTCCTCTGGAAGCTACCTCACACACATATACATACCAACTCATTGGATGCAAATATTCACTATCAGACTTCTCAAACATACTTAATATCTAATTCTTAATATAATAAACATAACATAAATATAAACATATATATATAATAAACTTAATATCTAATTCTTGAAATCCATGTGGCCATGTGTTGTTCTGAAAGGTCAAAATGAGCCATTGTTTAAAGGGTTAAGTTATTTCTTCTGATTCTGGAAGTAGTCTTGTTGATATAAAACAGAGCCCCATTACGTACTAATGGTGTAATTGGTGACAAGGGACATTTTTGTGCATTTAGAAGCCTGGATTCCACATTAGCCTTCAAGTGGATATGAAGTGTTGCAGAATGCACTCAGCTGAGATAAAATCAGTATTCATGCACGACTCCATGTTTGGTTTGTGGAGCATAAAAATCATATCTCACAATGCAAAGTCCTTAAGACTGTATTAATGCTTCTGTGGGATATCATTATGTGGAGTTATTGCTGGAAAATGGAGTTCGATTTCAAACTCAGGTTCATCCTCATCTAAGAATTAGTGCCAGTAATAATTATGAGCCGCTTCTTTGTGGGTGATCTCCATGGCTGCTATGAGCTTGGACCTCTGGAGGTTAACAGCTACACGCCATTAGTTGCAGCACTCTGGAACATGGCCATCTCAGCTACGGATCATTGTGTTTCTATCCCAGCCACAAAAACAGACAGACTGGTGGGAGGAGGGGGTGAACATGTGTGTGTGAGTGAGTGTGTGTGTGTTTTCTAGTCAAGCTGAGGAAAAAAGGGTTGACCAAGGTGCATAAAGTTCAAGAACAGAGAGCAAGTACTTGGGGGCAAGTTGGTATCTTTGGTGAACAGAGTAATAAAAGTTGCAGTTTCCTCAATCTCAGGAAATCTAACTTTTGTTCGATAATGGGCACAACAAGATTTTCAAAACATCTCCTTTATAAATAGGTTAATAGGAAAATCTATTTAACCTTGTCTTAAGTAAATGTGGTTGGCCATTTATTTCCATAGTAAGGCTTATTTCTAGTAAAAGTTGGTAGTTTTATTTACATTTAGCAAAATGGCCAAAATATCTATAGTTAAGTAGAATGATTATTAGAAAGAAAACTAGCCAGAAAGAATAGAATGAGAGGGGTAAAGAAGTAGAAATATATTGATGGTTCACCTAAAAGATATTTACCGTAAAGCATGATATAGTCACTAACGTTTTTTTCTTGTAATTAGCGACTTTACTTTGAAGTGGTTTGTCAGAACTTTTTTCCTTGACCAGAATTAGCAATAAAACTACCCAGCTAGTGGTATTGTGGCTTAGTGGTTAGCGTGGTTGCCTTGCACCTTTGGGGTTGTGGGTTTTAATCTCACCCTTGCCTTTGTGCATGGAGTTTACATGATCTCCACATGCTTGGTGGGTTTCCTTCAGGTACTCCAATTTCCTCATGCAGTTCAGTGAGCTGATTGGCGTTTCCAAATTGTCTGTTGTGCTTGTTCTTGTCCCCATCTCGCCAACCCGCTTTGCCCTGAGTTCCCTGCAACCTTACACTGTACACAGTAAGTAGTACAAAAAATGGATGCATGGATGGAGGGAATTATCTGATTTGTTTGCTTGTGATTTACAGTATATTCTTCATTCACAATTTTTTTGCATGAAGTAGATAAGTAAAACTAAGCAAGAAAATTTTATTTCTTTGTTTTATTTGTGTTTTACTTACTTTAAGTTTAAGTGATTTAAACCTCTCTGAGGGCAGTGAATAGCGCACAAGTTAAGACGCTGGACCACTGACCGTTTCAAACTCTTTTACCACCAAGCCACTGTTGGGCCCTTGAATAAGGCTCTTAACCTGTAATTGCTCATATGTGTAATGCGATAAAATGTCACTCTGGATAAGAGTGTGTGTGTTAAATGGACACGCAAAGCAAATTCCACAAAGACATGGACGTGCAAGTTTTGGGTGGAAGAACTTGACTGGCCTGCACAGAGTCCTGACCTCAACCTGACAGAACACCTTTGGAATGAATTAGAGCGGAGACTGTGAGCCAGGAAAATTTGATGATCCACTTGAAAAGTCTTGGTGCAGTCAGCCATGGGGTTACAGGGCCAGGTTACACATTACACCAACATTCAGGTTCACTTTATGAATGACTGCACATCTGCTTATCAGTGACTGTAGATTAAGACTACAGTATTTCACACTTTATTTTAGTCGAAAGAAGAATGTTATTAGATTCCAGTGCATTAAAGCGGAACGATATTGGCATATTGAAACACTTTACAGTGATTGAGTGGCGTTAGACTGTATGGCAGATCTTTATACATTACAGTGAGGGGGACAAGTCAAACACATTATGCTGATTGAGCACTGGGGAGTGCACATGACATTTCTAAACACATTATGGTGGAAAGGAGATGGCAGGCTTAAACACTCTATGTTAATGGAGAGGAAAAAGGGGCAAGCAAGGTCAAGACAGACTCTGCTTTACCTCAGTGCCAGTCATCCAGTTAGCAGTGCCTTCCTAAAACTCTTCCCTACTAGCTGAATTTTTGTCATGGGCTCGCCTTGCACAAACAAACAAGTTCATGCACAGTTGAACATGTGTCTTTTGCCTGTTTTTATTAACTGTCAGGAGGAAAGAAAAGCTTCTTATTTAGCTGTGAATGTGTGAGTAACTCATTTGATATAGAATTTAATTTAGACTACTGAATGATTTATTCCATGGTACGTATTCTACTCATTTATAAAGAATAATGAACACTCTTTGTATTCACCATGAACCTATTCTGCCTGGGGGTTTAACTGTAACAAATTTTAATAATGCAATTCTTCATTTATATCCATGATCACTACGTACCCCAATACCTTTTACTCAGAATTTAGCCCTCAGCTTTTTCAGTAAAACTAATATGAAGGGTAGATTTTTTTACCAGAACAAAAACAAAAGTTTGTGCCTGCCAACAGTTCCTGGGAGTTTAAAACAGGTTAAAACAACATGAGCTAAAAAGAACTGGCAATAGGCTTTGTTAAGCATGCCCGCTCTTATGGTTGCACTTGAGAAAATCTTTTCTTTTCAATTAGCCAGGTTGACTTTGCATGGTTAATTAACTCCTCAGCCTGACAGGTTGTCGGACTTCTCCAAGCCTCTTATGAGGGGCTTAGGGGCTGCGGGCCAGGCCGAGACGGATTGGGTGCAGCTGGGGTTGGATTAGTTGGAGGGCTCAGGGCCTGGAGCTGGTTTTTTGGTGGGGCTTCCAGAGTGTTTGGCCTGGGCAGCCTGAGCTAATCCTTCACCCTCTGACCCACCTCCCAGTGAGACCAGAGAGCTTCAGACCTCCGACAAGGCAAGGCTGAGCTTACAAGTGGCTGAAGAGATATAATATGCGGCTCTTCCTGTGTGTGTGTGTTCTTTCTCTAACCAATAATTTTACAGCAGCAGTTTTCTTTTCTTTTCTTCTTCTTCCTTCACTTTTGTTCTATGGTATTTGCGATCCTCCCCGACTCGTCTCATCTTTGACAGTCACCATAGAGAGGAGATGTTGACTCAGGGCGGTTCCCTATATACACTATATTAGACAAGCAGGTGTGCTGAACAGTCCTAAAGCTAGCACTGTATTAACATATAACATGTTTTATTAGATGTGGTGAATGTTGTATAGATAAAGGGCAGGCCTGGTGCTTGGATTTTGACTGGTGAGACATTTTTTCTTGACAGATGTTGTTTTAATGTAATCCTGCCATGTACAAATCTGAAGCTGTGCTAATCCGAACGGAATTACCTGAAGTAGGAAAACTTGTCCTCAACACAACAAGAGTTTACAATGAACAGCTTGTTTTGGGTTCCTAAAGCCTATTTAAGGAATTACGAGAGAACACGGAATTCCACCACCATGTTTTTTCCAAAACAGAATTTTCAAGTTGAAACTTGATCATCTCGTGTCAACTTATGAAAAGAAGGTTCTAGAGGGGGAAACAAGTTGTAAATCTGTCTTAAAGGACTTTTTGGTATTGTGGCTTTTGTTTTGAGAGTATTATCAATAATGAGTTATAAATAATTATAAATAATTAATAATAATGGTTTTCTACTATATATATATATATATATATATATATATATATATATATACAGTATATATATAATGTTATATACTTATTATGCTAATAATATATTTTATATTTTCATAAAATATATTTAATAAAATATAGCATATAGCAGGAAAAAAGACCACAGGAAAGGTTTACTTTAAAATCCCCAATAACAGCACTGAGAACTGCATTACTCCACCCAGAAACATAATGAAATCACAAGGTAATCTAATCTAAAACAAAAGTGATCGAGGCCAAGGCCAAACAAGAAAACTGTAGTATCTTGGGTAATTTATCATACTACCAACACTGGTGTACAGAGACAAACATGGAGGGGCATGTCCTTTTGTCAGCGGTATCTCTAATGAGGACATGCTGGTTGAGTGTGTCGCCCTAGGTAGCTGCTGTCATCAGAGACACAGTTATACATGACATACCTCCTGCTCTCTCTCTCTCTCTTTCTGTGTCTTTCTCAAAAAAAATAACAAACAAACAAAAAAAGGTACCCCGGATGCTGCTTTGTGAACAAACTAGATGAGCTGATGAAGTGAAGCGGATGTCAAAAGCATATGTGTTTTTGTAATATTCAGGCAAAGTAGACAAGAGAAGTGTGGAATGCACTTTGTTGGTTGTGGTTAAGGTTTGTCTGTCTCAGGGTTCACTCGCGCATGGTGATTGATGTGGCTTTCTTGCCCCGAGCACCTCCATTGCAGCATCTTATTTTACAATCAGCAAGGACTCACATCAAAGTGGTGTCCCTCATGCAAAATGCCAGCTGAAGACAATTTATCTAGGAGAATGTTAACTATAAAGCACTAAAGGCTCCATGTTATTGTATACATTTGAGTACATTGAGTAGTTTCTTAATATTTTTTTTGTGAATTTAATGTATGTATACTGTATAAACATATTTATTCTTTTCTATATAACAGTATAATTTCCCATTTCATTACTTCATCCATTCTATAGCTACTGCACACATTTACTGCATTGCCCTGTTACATATTAATAATAAAATATAGACCTTTTCTCTAAGAAACCTGAGAAAGGAATTAATTCATTGACTTATTTATTTATTTTATTTTATTTTTACCAGGAAGTCCCATTGAAATCAAGCATTTACAAAATGAAAACATTATACATGTTTTTAATTTATTTATGAAAATGCATAGTGCAGTGTTTATTATGCATCATGAATTATTAACATTATGCATTATGTATTACAAAGTCAGTTTCTATGGCTGTTAGTACCTGCAGTATATTCGACTTGATTACTTAATGCCTTTATAAGAACTCACAATTGCAATTAATAAATTATACATTTTATAATCTGTTTCTATAACAGCCACAATTATATAAATGTCATTAGTTCTGTTTTATGCTTGCAGATGTATTCCAGAAGATAATACTTCTACTAATACTAGTATCATCTAAGGTACAAATTTGCAGACAAATCTTAAAAAATGCTCTATACTGTAGTGTCTATAAGTAAAAGAAAGACAGTAAACAATTTTAATTAATTTGACATATGGTGATATATTTTGTGACACACTATTTATTATAATAATATTTCTTAATGCACATTAGACAATGCTGTATGTACAGTACTGTATATGTATAACACTCTAAAAGTGCATTTGGTAATCATTACTGAATAATCTTCACAAAAAGTATAAAAAAATTTCACACAATATTATTCTTAATCTTTCAATATTATTTTTTTATATTATTATTATTATATTTTTTCTATGCCTTAAAGTTTTATTGTGGTTTTTTTTGTGTTGAATTCTTTGAAAGATTGTTGAATACAAAGGTGGTATATAAATAACTCATTTAAATAACATAATTTATATTGCATAAATGCCTAAACTTAAAAGTGTATAAAGTTGAATAAACATAAATTTGCCCTTAAATATTATTTAAAGTTTAGTATCTTAAACCAATTCTCACTGGAAAAAAAAAGTCACCGCTGTGAAATATGTCATGTTATTGCGTACAGAAATGTCAATGTCAAGCCAAAAACCAATGCCTACTTTGTGAGTAAAATGCTGCAATTATCATGTGTGCTCTTGCCAGTTGTTGAATGGAGCCCTTCTGTGTTTGGCTAACACAACCGCATAATGGCTCCAAGAGGTCCCAGATGGATGGCACACCACTGAGGAATGAATAAAATATATATTTTTTAACACGTCAGCAAACCCACTGTGACACATACCAGCTATAGAGCACTTCTTCTTTCAATTACCTCCCACGGTTAATGACAGGATGACACAATGTAAATCAAAGTTCACTTCTCCTTCTCTTGTACCATACAGTGCATAAATTCATTAAATCACCACTGGGACACAATTTTTGCTAATAAACTATAATTAGAAAAATAAGAGCTTAAATTAAATTAGTCAAGGATGACTTCCAGTGAACACTTACTTCAATCTCACTACACGATTGAAGTAAGTGTTCACTGGAAATTTTATTTACTGT
Source organism: Clarias laeviceps (assembly GCA_030014305.1). NCBI lineage: Eukaryota > Metazoa > Chordata > Actinopteri > Siluriformes > Clariidae > Clarias > Clarias laeviceps. Next base: position 8,119,054 of record JAQMYJ010000004.1, on the reverse strand, counting down.
CAGGCAATGCTTTATATGAAGCCCTTATTCATGAACATTAGAAAAATAATTTTTATAATCCTAAAATTCTTATAATACAATTAAAATTCTTATTATAATATAATTGAACATTTGGTAGTTTGTAATCTGCATCTTATAATTATTGCATGTAAAATGCCTTATCTATATTAATGTTGTAATGGTTTTTCCTTAATAGCTACTTTTTCTGGTAATATATATATATATATATATATATTACCAGATACGATATATATATATATATACCAGATACGAGATAATACGTTTTTAAATAACTGTTCTTAAATGGAATGTATTATCTTTAGTACATTTCATTATTCTACAGTGTGAACCACATGTCAGGCAAGATAATATCATCTTTTATCAATGCAGTCAAACTAAAACAAACGTTTGGGTATTAAAAATGACATTTCCATGAAAAATACACCAAGTAATATGCAAAAAAAATACAAAAAATTTTGATAAAAAAAGAGCAGGCATCAAGGACAAAATATTTACAGTATGGTGTGTGTAGGGGAAGCAGATAGATAGATAGATAGATAGATAGATAGATAGATAGATAGATAGATACCAATCAGCATGACTCCACAAGACCTCTGTGGTGTCTGGCACAAGGACAGTAGATCCTTTGGGTGCTGTGGGTGTTGGGATGGGGCCTCTGTGCCTCTGAGAAACGAATCTGGATCACTTGGTTTCTCAGGCACATCCCATGGGTGCTTGATCAGACTGGAATATGGGGAGTGTCAAGGTCCTTAAACCTATCCCCATACTGGATACCCAACCTATGAGATGCAGGGTATCCTGCATGCTTCCCTGGATAAATGGATGGGTTGTAGAAGAAGGGGCTTCCAGCATAAAGTTTATAACAATGACTTGTAGATCAAATGATCCAATATGGAGACCCCAAGAAAAGGAAAAACCCTAAGAAAAAATGTATTACGTCGCCTTGCACCTCCAGGGTCTGGGTCTGGGTTTGATTCCTAGCCAGGCTTGATTCCCGTCTCTGTGTGCATGGAGTTTACATGTTCTCCCCGTGCTTGGTGGGTTTCCTCCGGGTATTCCGGTTTCCTCCCATGTTCCAAAGTAGGTTAGGTTAATTGAAATTCCCAAATTTCCCATAGTGTGTGAATGAGTATGTGTGTGTGCCCTGTGATGGATTGGCACCCTGTCCAGGGTCTACCCCACCTTGTGCCCTAAGTCTCCTGGGATAGGCTGGGATCCAGCCCCCCTCGCAACCCTGAATACAGGATAAAGCGTTATAGACGATGAGTGAGTGAGTGCATTGTATAAACCATGCAACCAAAACTATATTCCAAGCCACTGTTATACAGTAGATAGATACTGTAGATTCTTTATTGATCCCAAAGGAAATTCCAATGAATCACCACCTTCTGACCAATCATAAAACCATAGAGGCCAGGGGTAGCTCAGTGGTTAAGGCATTGGACTACGGATCGGAAGATCCCAGGTTCAAACCCCATGACCACCAAGTTGCCACTGTTGGGCCCTTGAGCAAGGTCCTCAACTGCTCAGATGTGTAATGAGATGGGAAAAGAAAGTAAGTCCCTCTGGATAAGAGCGTCTGCCAAATGCCTAAATGTAAAACAGGCATATTATCTTTGTTAACACTGTATTCTAACAAGTGGTCTGAATACGCTAATGTGGAAAATACGCTTACAAATATCATTAGAAATAGATGAAAATATCATAACACTTTTTTTTCCCTCCATGGCAGCCACTTTACTGCTTTAAAGAAGCTTGTGTAGAGAAGACAGTTGGCCTTGCAGAATAATCAAATGAACTAGTTAAGCTGAGTTTGTTTTATTGAGCGATTGTGCATTCTATCACTCAAACCTGTCTACCTGATTTGGAACGTAGCTGCACATTTAATGAGTTGTGTTAAGAGATAATGTTCTTGGACTGTGACAAAATGGCTGACTTTGAAGCATGGACAGTGATGCAGATATTTATTTTGTATCCAAAATAAATAAATAAAAAGAAAAAAAACCTCTATAACCTTAAAGAGAAGCACATGATAATTTTTTCCACTGCATAATTTTTTTTCAGTGAATGCCTCACAGTGTTTGCCGTTGTTCACATGTGTGGGTTTCACATGTCCTGGACTGGAGATTAACCTCGAAATAATTGGAGCAGATTTTTCTAGTTCCACAATCCCAGAATTTTCCATTGGTGTAATGTGCAGGTGGGAGGCAGCGCAGCGGTCTGTCACATCAGCGAAAGCACATTGAGAATTTTATAAAGTGTTCTTTTTTTTATGCAGACAGACAGATTCAGAGGTTACATCATGACTGTCTGGGCACCAGGTGGTTTCAATAGATACTATGAGACAGAGGGTATAACACAGAAGCATGACCCCTGTCTTTAATCCCAAAGTCTACATCTATAGCCTAACCCTCTAAGTCCTTGGTGTAAGATTGTGTACACAGAAAGAGATGAGAGCTGATAATATTTCACCTACATGCAAGGAAATAGGTTAGGATAACAAATCAGGTTACATATTTATGCTTTTTCCAGTAGGTCTGGTTTAAATATTGAGATATCTCTTTCCATATAGTCAGTGAGTACAAATGAAAATAGATAACCTATACAGTGTCCTTAAAGCAGTTAAAAATGCAGATAATTCCCAGATACGTCCTCACATGTAAGTGAATGTGCCATCCTCTGGTTACAGCTGCATCTCTTCACCGAGGCAAATTAGCTAGTGAGTCACCACAGTGCCACTGCACATTAATGGCTTTCTCGCAGGAAATGTTCAATGTGTACAAATGGCACCGGCAAGCATGGCTTGATATTTTCCACACTGATGTATTTTTCATCGCCATTTTAAAAAGTGCATTATACAATAAAAGATCTCGGTTTGTTCCAGACTTGGTCTTACAAGCTTACTGTCAAAGTTACTGTTTCAAATGTATAAAGAGTACTTCTTTACATGCAATTAGGAGCAATGTACTATTTGTACTTTTGTAATTGCAGTTGAGCTCCTGGTTCGCTCTAATAGTCCTTAAAATATGAAATAACTGATTACAATATTTAACTTCTGATACTACATATTTATTTTTATCACTGTTACTGAGTAAATAATAATAATAATAATAATAATAATAATAATGCATTTAATCTAGAAAATTTAACACATTACTATTTTTTTTTTTTACAAAAATGTTTTATATGACCAAGTTTGACCCCAATGGCTTCCTATAATCGCAACATGGTTGTGTGTAATAATGGCACATTTAATGTGGATGAAACATCACTAGGTGTACTAAATGGAAAGTTTAATTATAAAAAGCTTCTAAATTGATGTTTGGATAAAACCAAAGTTGTGCGCTCAAGCTCGTTTCAAGGGGAACTATTTTTACAGGAGCACATTAAATTTAAGACACTGAAAAATGCTGTGAAAGTGAGGGGGTTGGCAGAATCTACTTTTATTGGCCTTACTGGAGACCACTGAACATCAGTAAGTAACCATAACTACATCAGTATAACAGCACACGTAATTGATGACAAATGGCAACTGCACTCATTCACTCTTGGTGTGTTAAAAACAGAAGAAAGACATTTTGCTGAATCATGTGCTAGTCAGTTGTGCTAATGAGATAATGGACATGGTCACCACTATAGTAACAGACAGGGCTCACGATATGATTGCTGCTGCAAGGAGTTTACCAATCAAGAGATTTAAATTTAGCATTTGTTGAATGTTAATGTTTGAGATATTATAAAACTGCATAATGTTTCCTCTAACTAGTTTGTCGTTCATTTCTTAATTCCAACATTGCTGTTTATTATACAGTACAGGGTGGGCCATTTATATGGATACACCTTAATAAAATGGGGTTGGTGATATTAACGTCCTGTTTGTGGCACATTAGTATATGTGAGGGGGAAAACTTTTCAAGATGGGTGGTGACC
>JAQMYJ010000004.1:8077070-8115003 GCA_030014305.1 Clarias laeviceps | reverse complement strand
ACCATGGTGGCCATTTTGAAGTCGGCCATTTTGGATCCAACTTTTGTTTTTTCAATAGGAAGAGGGTCATGTGACATGTAAAATGTGTTCAATGTTAAGGTGTATCCATATAAATGGCCCACCCTGTACAAGTCAGTCTGAGTATTTTAAAAGTGTGATTAACTAGAATATTATTCTTCTTATTTTATTTATTTTTTGATCAGCTAACAGCATTAAAAATATATTTAGCTTTATCATTTCCAAAAACACGATCTGCAAATTTTGTGAGTCAATGCCCATGAGGATACAATATCGGCACTTCCCAGCTTCCCATAGAAAACTATGCACTGTAACTAGAAAAGTGAATACATTAACATGACATTTGTAGCTAGCTAAAGGATCTTACTTACCATATTACTTATCTTATATGTAAACATGCATTATGGCTATGAAACCATTGTTATTTTGCTAGCCTATATATTGTAATTGTTAGATTGGGAAATTAAGGATGTTTATGATGTACCTAAGACGAGTAAATAATAAAAAGACAAGGAATGTAGATCTGCTTACACATTCCATGTGATTCCATGTTTTTTTTACTGGTTGCATTTTTTCCTTTGAGCAGGTCAAAATAGTACATTCAATAACCTCCTATTTATAATTTGCTTCAATGCTTAAACTCTAGTAACTGTTAAATAGCAAGGTCACTTAGAGTTTAGTCTCAGATGATTTAGAGGATACATATCAATGTGCCTGAGAGTCTCATCCAATCTCCTGTGCATATATAGTATCAATGAATCTACCAAGCTACTGAAACCCCAATAAACATTACCTTATTTCTATGCTGTTGATATTCAAGATTAATGTTCTCTTCAGCAGAGCTCACTTGGTTAGTTAACAAAATTGTCCAAAAATCCATTGATTATATGTATCAACTATAAAGAATTAATCTGTTACATAATTTCATCAGCAGACTTAATTCCGTCTCGCTTACTTATTGTAAATTATTATTAAAATTATATATAGTAAAATATTGTTAATATTATTTATTTAAAAAATTATTATTTTGTAAATGAATAATTAAAGTAACGATACTTGTGTCAGTGTTACTCAAGTCAGTATGTTTTTTTGTCTTTTCATCACTGCACATAATCCATGAAAAGTGAACAGGTATCTATTAATGAAAAGCAGATTTAGTACTGCACTTATACACTGAGTAGAGGCAGTAAAAGGATTTAACTACAGATACTCAAGTTTCAAAAAAAAAATCGCAACCGCAAAAGTGAGTTAAAACTCTCTCTCTCTCTCTCTCTCTCTCTCTCTCTGGATATTATTTCAGCAGCTAGTTGTAACCTTACTGCTAGCAGACAGTTTTTAAAACATTTCAAAAGTCTGTAAATTTTTAATGCTGGTCCATGATGGACTGCAGCATCAGTGTGTCAGTTTTCTGAGCTCTGAAGTGCTCTGTGCTTTATAACGCAGATATACAAACCCCCAAACCTGCAAAGTAAACTCACAGCAGTTTTCTAAGAGTTTCTCAAGATAATAAATTTACCCCAGGCTAGAGCCCGGTTTCTCCACTTCATTGTTCACATTAAGGGACACAGAGAGGGAACAAGAGCACGTAGTTGGGAAAAAACCTGGAGAATGTCTTCTGAAAATAAAGGCTCAAAATGGTTGATGAACCATTAATTAAAATTTACGCACATTCTGAACTTCCTTTTCAGAGATGTACTGGTCAAGTCTCACAGCTGGGCTGATTAACAGAAATAAAATGCAATATAATATCTGTTCATACAGCATAATTAGTTGGATCCTACTGTATATATAAAAGAAAATCTAAATAAGGAAATGTGTTACCACTTTTATGTGTAATTTCTATGTGCTAAAGAATGACAATATTTTTAATATCAACATATATTCAGCCTCAAGACTAATAGCACCACCAGGTAAATTCAGGAAAATTGAAGAACACTCATTGTCAATTATACACCAGTAAACCGATTACAGGACCATGGGATCCAAGGCTCATTTATGCCTGTAAGGACCAAAGGCCAGCCCATCCAGTCCAATCACACAGAAAAGCTAATCATGGAAAGGTATCAGAACAGAATCACAGCCTGCTGCATATGGGGCTTAACAGGCAAAGGGTTCAAGGTTGTTGAGGCCAAATCATCACTCCTCCAGCAGAATTCTTGACAGTAACAGTATGAGGTTTTTCTGCTAAAATGCTGTTTAGCTTTTGCCAAACATGGTGTTGGGCATTAAGGCCACACAACTCCACTCTGGCCTCATCTGTCCATAGGACAAAGCCTTTTGGTTTGTTCAGATGCAGTTTTGTGAACCCCAGTCATGCTTTATTGTTCTTTTTAGACAGAAGAGGCTTTCTCCTGGCAACTCATCCAAAAAAAACATACTTGTTCAGACATCTTCTAATTGTGCTGTCATGGACTTTAACATTTAACATGCTCAGTGAGTCCTGTAGAGTCTGAGATGTAGCTCTTGGGTTTCTTTTTTTTTTTTTTGGTATTTCTCTGAGGATTCCACAGTCTGACCTTGGGTTGAATGTGCTGGGACGTCCACTTCTGGGAAGATTGGCAAATACCTTGTATGCTTCTCACTTGTGAGTAATCTTTCTCACTGTAGAATGTTGAACTCCAAATTGTTTGGAAATGGATTTATAACCCTTTGAAACCAAGACCATTGCTTACCGTTCGTCTCTATTGCCCTTCTGGGCACCTGAATGTCCCTGATCAACAAACTGCGAAAACTTATGTCTGCACACTTGCTGATGATCAATTAATCAAAGGCTGATGAGTAACAGCACCTGGCTGCAACATTTCCTCTTAAATCCTGTGGAAGCAGTAAGGGGATGCTTAGTATTGCCTTAAAGTATTGTTCTTTTAGGCTTAATTTTTGGTAAATAAAAATAAATCGCATTGTGTGAAAAAGCTATATGTTGTTGCTCGTCTAACGTTGTATTTGCCCAATATTAAGACTGATACAGTACAATCCGATGATTTCTATTATATTTTATTTAAAAAACACATCAAATAAAAGGGGGCCATTATTTTTTTTATATATTACTGTATCATCTAAAATCCTACAAATTCCTGAAAAGCTAATGTCTGTTTTATAACTTCCAGGTTGGGCTACAGTAACAATGACTACATTAACATGTTGTATAACATGGTGTAACTGCCTCTTTCATGGAAGATTCAACTAATTCAGATTAGCACCTCACAACATTACCAAAAGAAGAAAGTGAGAGCACAATATCAACTTGTTGTATCCTAAGTTCAATGTTAACGGCGAATTGTCACTCATGACATTTAAAACTGAATGCTATAAATAGGCAGGCTGACCACTAGTCTAGTCAAAGCTCAGGCAATGGAGTATTTTTCTTACATCACCCGTAAATTGTGGAATAATGATGAGAGAGAACATTTGGAATGCTAATTCAACGATCGTTTTTTAAAAATGCCCTGGGAATTTTTTTCGGTTAATGTTTTCATGATTCGTATTATAGTACTTAGGACTTGTACATAGACATACTTTATTTATGATTTAGATGGTTGTTTAATACACTTTATACCATAAACGCCATGCTTTCACCATCTGATCTTTGAGATTTTCATTCAAAATGAAAAGTAATTTTGAATAAAGATGATGATGATGATGACGAGGAGTAGGAGGTTATTTTTGTTGTTGTTATTGTTGCATGTCACCTGCTACTGATCACATAACACCTGAATTATTTAAGTTCTAGTCTGGCATTATTGTTGTCTTTGATCGTTATCACTTCAGCTCATGTTCATAGTCAGTGTTCAGTAGCCATAATCACTGTTGTTGTTCTTTTGTTTTGAGGGTTTGTTTCACAGCGTGTAATAAAGAAGAGTCTCACTTGCATCCGCCTGCGCCTGTAGTGCCTGATGTTCCCAAAAACTATTAATAATACCAATAACTGATTTGTATACTAACTCTTTGACCTTAACATTTTGATATCAAGTGAAAACATCTTGATACATCCAAATAAATTGGGTATGTGTATTTTTTTTTAAATGGCTAGAATTACACTGATGATAATATTAATCCTGCACAAAAAGCGAATGTGAAGAGGTGATTTCTGTGTTACAAAGAAAACGATGTGTAAATCGAGTCCTAAATAAATATATCTTTGTCTTCACTTTTACTGACTCCTGGACTATGTAAAGTGCCTTGGCATTTGCATTGTCTTTCTAAGAGTCCCTGAAAGAACCCGTGCTTTTTTCTTTCCTTTTTTTTTTTCTTAGCAGAGCCTTTCTTAATCTCAAAACAAGACCATAATGCCTTGAATGCCATCATTACCCCCTCCTCCCCAGGGAAACACAGCACTTGATTTGATTAAGTTACATTTTAATTACACCGGCTAAGTGAGGAAGGTAAATCTCTTTGCCTGTCCCTCTGAGCTCCCATTCACCTTGATAGGAAAGGGGGGAAGGCAGATTTTCTGCTGCCTAAGCTTCCTGATTGGGTTACAGAGAGAGAATAATGAGCGCTTTTCTGTTGTCTCAGACGATCTCGAGTTAAGCTCTTCAGCGCAGGCATTCACTGACGACGTTCCGCATTTACATATACATAAGATTTAAAAGAGGACCTTTTGGCATTTGGATTAGTTCAGCCTCCTCAGATAGCCAGGCTACCTTTCCACATCACTAACGCTTCATAGGGAGCTTGATCCGCCAATAAACTCTGTGGCCTTTGATCAGGAGTTTAGAGTCAAAACGTCCATTGTAGTGTTAAGTGCTGAATTTTCCTTTGTTGTTGGAGAGAAAGCTGTCCTTCTAGAATGCAGTTTTTTTTTTTTTTATTCAAGATTGTCGGATCAGATAATACAGAATGCGCATGTTTATACATTATTTCACACAGCATTTACTAGTCATTTGGGTCCATTATGGATGCAGTTCGCAGCTGTTGTATGTGTTTATTTGGCTAACTAGCAACCCAAAATGTCAAAATCAAGTAGAAGCAGGTGTGCAGTTGGACATTCAGTCACACGCATGCTGTGCAAAGTGCTTAAAAAATATCTGATCTCCAGAGAACTTATCCTTTACGCATCTCCTACTTCTCCATTAATGTCACATCACCTGCTAGGCAAGTCCTGTCAAGATACTGTCACGTTTACAGAATCAAACAGAAGGTTTTTTTTTTTTCTTTCTTTGCCCTCAAAGTGACTCTCTCCTGAAACTAAAATAAAGCGCTGACTCACTGTCAGAGTAGAGGCATCTGCAGAAAAGACTCCGAGGGAATATGATAGATGGAAACAAATTGCAGACAGACAAATTAATCTGCTCTCGAGGCAATCCATCCTCAGCTGCTGTTTACACTAAAACAGCGTTCTTGTCCCAAAGCTGGAACTGTTTATTCGGTTGATTGCATGTTTATTGCTATGTGAAGTTTTTTTTTGTCCTGATTCATTGTGTAAATATGCCTGGAAGGGGACTTAAGGACTCGGGTGGTGGGTGGATGGGGGGGATTATCAAATCTTCATTATGCACAAGGCGAGGGCTTGACCCTCTTTATAAAATAGACATTGACCTCTGACCTATGTGCCACTGATGAAATGAGAGATCTAGGACACCAGTTTATCTCTGTGCCAAAGGGCAAGTGGAGCGAAGTGAATCTAACACGCCATAAAATTCTCAGAGCCCAGGGAGAGACAAGTGTCAGAGATTCAGCTTCCAGTAGAGCTTGTAAAGCATGTTTTGCTAATGGGTTTGTGCGTTACTGATATTATGTGAAATTATTTAAAGGAGAAAAAAAATAATTAAACACACATCATGCACCAACGTAGATATGTGCATACTTTAGACATCCAATATGGCTTCAAATATTAAGAAATTGTTTATACAGTAATACCTAAAATACCTAAAAATACAAAAATTTTCCTTTAAATACAATCATTAATATACAATAGTGGCTAAGTAATTAGACATGGAGAGGGAAGTCAATGTTTTAATGACATTTCCAATTTTTTAAAAATAATTAAGATAATAAGAATAATTTATTGTATTGTAATACAACAATCAAGATTTACTATGAAGTCTTTTATTCTTTAAAACCTATATCTGGTTGGGCATAAACTCAAAGACACTCTGGTGACACTTGCTCAATCCATGCCTGTTTGATTGCTTCCTGAGGATTATGTACAGAAATTTACAACAGAAGTTTGCAATTCACTTGAGAATTCTCTAGCTTTAGGCATTTTTGTGGAGAGGTGGACACCCCGGCTTCAACACATTTGTTCCATCCATTAACCAAACCAGCTGAATTAAATTAGCACATCTCTGCAGCCAAATACTGTAGGCTTGAACTAATTAGTGACATCACCTGTTTTGTGCACAGGGAGAACCTTAATATGTGGCATATGGTTGTCTTAATACTTTTGTCCACCACTGAATCCATTTAGCACCTCATGCTTGAAAACGTATTTTTTTCCCAAAAGTTATTTATTATAAGCATTAAAGCCCTGCATCATTAAACACATTCAAAATATTTACAATTTCCCACAAGTCATTTTTAGCCTGAAATTGCATCATCTTAGTTTGTTGAAATTAATGGGAGGTTGAAACGTAAATTCGTTTATTAATTTTCCTTTAGTTTCAGCGAGATTTTATATATAATTATTGTGTAATAAGATTACTTTAAAAGTATGCAAAATGTTCTCATGCAGATACTAGATACAACATTTGCTAATTCTATAGACTAATAATTCAGGAGTACAATGTGATCTTCAACAGAAAAAAAAAACTGTTTCGGTTTGTAATTATGAACATAAATGTTTTATTAGACACTATGTTGAAAATTTATGAAATACTAAAACCTTAGGATTTACAAGCAGTAAAGGACACTCTAATCATGGAAAAAAAAAACCACACACATATAATAAAATGTGTAAATGACCTGGAGGCTCAGTGAGTCACTTCTCTAGACAGTTAGAGGGATCTCTGTTAAAACTATCTGAGCTCATAGTATGAGCGATAGTGATGTTCTAGCTCTCGGGATGCTGCTTCATCAGTCTCACAACACATCCTGGGCTCATTCTCAGCGTCTTCTCCTGTGATTAATATGCCTAGAGTCCAGCTGACGAGAGTAGACACAAGTGCACACTGAACCCCACTACTGATCTGTCTTACAGGCAGCTATGAACACATCACACATGGCAGTAGTTTAGGACGGTGAATGTAATGCGGTGTGACTCGCGAACACAGAGGCTCTGGATAAGTTTCTGATATGTTACAACTAAGAGATGTCTAGCTGATTGTGTTTGTGATCTGTGACCTGTTTAGGTATTAATCAGCATTAATGTATAAGCTTTGAGTCATTTTAAACATCCCATTGCTATTCATCTAATGAAGAATTTTGTCTTTTCCATAGTTATAAGAAGTAGCCTTTTAACTAAAACTTATTGCCAAATTAAAATACCAAAAGAAAGTTTAGCACCCGACAAATTTCACACATAGGTCCTTGGTGAACATCCCATTCCATGCTATAATAACTCCTGGGAAGGCTTTCCACTAGATTAGGGATTTGTGTTCATTCATCCACAAGAGCATTAGTGATGTCAGGTGCTGAGGCCTGGGGTGCAGTCGGCATTCCAATACTTCCCAAAGGTGTTCGAGGTCAGGGCTCTGTGCAGGACACTTATGTTTTTCCACTCCCTCTTTAACACATCATGTCTAGGTGCACTTGAGCACTGTCATGCTGGAACAAGTTTGGGCCTCTTAGTTCCAGTGAAAGGAAACTCTAATGCTACAGCAGACAAAAACAATCCATATGCATATAATAATATTCTATATCTCAATTATTTACTTTAAATGCTGTGGCAAAATATTGGGAGCCACATATGGGTGTAAAGTGGTGGCAAAAAAGTTTGAGACAAAAGTGAAATGTAATTGTCGTACTAATTTAATAATTAAGAATAATTTGTTATTTAATGCATTGAAATTGCTCTAAAACAATCAATATTTAGTATGAAGTAAATCATTTGTCAAAACTTGCTCAATCTGGCAATGCATAGAGTCAAAAAGATATCTGCAGTACTCTGGTGGCACTTGATTGCTTCCTGAATATCATGTAGAGAAACCCCCCGGCTTCAGAAAGGAAAATTCCTGAGACACATTGGTTCCATCCATTAACTAAACCAATTGATTCTAATTAGTGCAACTCGTCAGCTAGATAGGCTTAAACTATTTAGTGACTTTACCTATTTTGTGCACAGAGAGAACTATAATACAGGCCATATGTTGTCTTAATACTTTTGTAAATACAGGGTGGGTGAAAAGTAACTAGGCATTAAAATTGGTAATAAAGTCCATATTTCTAATACAAATTTATTGAAACAGATTGTACATGTACTTTATTACATAGGAAAATGAAAGCAAATCTTTAAATTTCAACAAAGGCACCAGTGGTGTCAACTAATTTCCTTAAACAGCTGGGGATGTCTTCTGAAGGAAGTCGTTTGGGATGTTGTTGAGTCCTCCAGTGTGTGAGGCTTTGTCCTGTACACCTCCTCCTTCGCGTAGCCCCACGGGGAAAAAAATCACATGGAGTGAGATCATTCATGGAGTCTGCGTCGTCCCAGCTAACGTCCTGGAAAATGCCAGTCTAACCACGCACACACAGTAACAGCAAAATAGGGTGGTGCTCCATCCTGCATGAAAATAAGGTCGCCAATTCTACCAAGTTCTATAGCTATTAAATATATATACAGTATAAATATATAATAATATAAAAAATATAATATCATTATAAATTATAAACTAAATAAATATAGTTAATTTTCACGTATACAACGAGTGTCCATATACTTTTGGTCCTAGTTCGTACGTCTGATTATTGAAGGATTGACACCTTTTATTTATTTATTTTTTAAATAAACTACAGTATGTCAGGAGTTCAATTTGCAATATTTCGATAAAAGTTTCTGGCATGCAACTTACAGATTACTTCAACTGAGGCTTAAAATTATTTGAGTTTATTGGACAGTATTATAAATGAAAAAAGGAACATGGGTGAGTTTGCTTGGAATGAATTGTTCACTTCTGTATCTACCTTATTTATTATATTTCTCATTCTTTGTTTCTCATATTATATTCTCATTTTTTTGCTCATTCTCTCTTAGTCATTTTAAAACTCACAAGGTGTCAGTGTAACGTAGTGAGGTCACCACTTTTTACCAGTAATTTACTTTTGTTCATACATGATCCTTCCTCATGCTCTTCTGGGAAAATTTACTACTGTAGGTATCGTTCTGGTTGGTTTTCATGTTTCCACAAAATTCACCCAGTTCGTAACTTTTAATTATTACAAATTTCCATAGTATATCAAGAGTTGATTTCTTGAAACTGCTCTTCTGCATAATAAAAATCCAGAAACATTTAAATGAATAATTTAACTAGTCTGTAAACTTTAAAGGCGATTTCATGAGTTTCCGTGTTCTTCCTGCTCTCTAACACTCTCACACTTATTAAGCTGGAGTAGTTGTCGAGTGAGAAGGCTGTAACGGCAGAGCTCTCATCACTGCGTAAAGAGGATGTGAGCAGAGACGAGTGTGTAGTCTGGTGCCAACCAAATATAACACATCTCTCTTCTCCCTCTTGTCTTTTTTTCCACTTGTCTTTCCTCTCCTTGTTTTTTTTCCCATTACACAGCCCTTATCCTAGTGTATGTGTGTTGATACTTGCTGAATCAGTGAGCAGGGTGGATTGACCTGTGGGGGCGATTAGATATTAGGATGACGTCCTACCCGGACAGGAATTGCGCCCCCCACCAAACAGGAAATGGCCCAAGGCGGTCCTGATGAGATAATGATGTGAATGGGACATCACTCACATGCTAACAACCCACCTTCAGCTGACACACACACATAAACATATACATGCACACAAACACACACGTATCATGATATATACGGTATGGAGTGTATCAGAGTGTGAGGATGTGACGAACAACTAAGAGGATGTGCAGTTTTTGGAGCCCTCATGAGAAGAGCGGAAGGGTGGCTTTCTGGATCTCCTGTGAGGTGTGTGTGTGTGAGTGGCTGATGGTCTTAAACTATGGCCGCAAACACACACACACAGCTCTAGTGACACAGTTCTGAGTGACAGATATCTCCACAGTGGCAGCTCCTGTGTGTATCTTTGTGTGTTTCGGGGCACTTTTGATGCCCGGCCACTGAAAGGCCCCTAGAAACGACGTTTCGGTATCCTCTCTCCCTTTATACCCACGCTGCCACGTCATTATTTATTAAGACGTCATTCATTACACAAAGCACCAATACTGGACCAGCCTCCGCAAACAGAGAGACGGGAACACACATCTCGCTCACAGTCGAAAGCCTCGGCTTTGCTTGATCGATGCAGTTCATGCTGCTCTTAACCTCGCTAATGGTCCAGGATGTTTGGCAGGGGAAGAGATCGCTGTGGGTTTCTGGAGGTGTTGATGTATACGGCCTGTCTCTCGTCTCACCCGACACTTCGTTTGGATTTGGTGTAAAGAGAGTGTTTGTGGCCGGCGTGATCAGATGTTTGTGGACATGCTCACGCAAGCAGGAGGTGTACATATGTGCGTCCGTGAAAAGGATCTACTCGGTCACAAGCAAGCAAGCAAGAAAGAAAAAAAGAAAGGAAGAGACCTAGTCAAAAAAGGCATATAAGTCAAGACAGAAATAACAAATTTAAAAATAAAATTTTTATTTAGAACATAAAAAATTTATTCAAGGATATAAAGAGAGTAAAACAGAAATTTTAGAATGGAAAAGAAAAAAGAGAGTCAAGAAGTCATAAAAGGAATTTAATAATTCAATTATGAATTAAAAAAGGAAAAATATCACCAAGTCAAGATAGAAAGAAGAACTTTAAAACATTAACAAAGACGTTCCTTATTCTGATTGATCGCACTGTGTTTCTGCAATTCATTAATAAATAATAAGAAGCTTTTTGGTTTAACAGTAACTCTGCTTCATGTAGGGCTTCATCACACCATTCCATCACTGATCACTTTACAGTAACACGGTCTTCAAGGTGTGTGTGTGTGTGTGTGTGTGTGTGTGTCAAAGAGAAAGAGACAGAGAGACTTTTGCTTTTAAAAGAAAGAATGAAAGCTGGAATGGATAGAATGAAAAACTACATTTAAAAAAGTAATTATCAAAATGTTGAGAAAGAAAGAAAGAAAGTTCAAGAAGAAAAGACAAAATGAAAATAATCCAGAAGGAATTAGAAAGAAGAATGTTTATAATTCATTAATAATTTCATAAAGTAAATAATTCAAGCATGAAAGAAAACCAGAAATGTAACAATTCCCAAATAAAACATAAAAGTGAAAAAAGAAATACATTTTGAAAAGAAAATGTTAAAATGTTGTAAAGTCTTCATGCTTTTTTAAATTAAAATAGTAATTCTATCAAAAATGTATAGTAAATAATAAAAAATGGACTTTATAATACAGAACACTTGAGTATACAAAGGCACACTCAGAGTCGGAGTAAGCGAGTAGGAGCCCGAGACAGCGCTAGACCTGTTCAGAAGGGTGTCTTTTCTTCACTCGTTCACCCCCCTCCTCCACCTTCAGCTGCGCTCCCTCGCTCCCTCCCTTCTCTCCTCCCCTCCCCTCCACTCTCGTAGATGGTGTAGTGCTCTGTCGTTCCCTCTCAGTCTGCCCGTGCAGTGGACAGGACCAGAAGTGTGTATGCGAGTGTGTGTGTGTGAGTGACTGTGAAGTGTGGATGTTACGGGATCCATGAGTCTCCAGTCCCTGGTCACAGATTCACACTCAGCGCCTTCTAGAGCCAAAGAGGAGTACACCTTCAACCCCAACACACCTCATCCCCCCTACATTCCCAGCCACATGGAGCCATGTGAGCTCCTGCCTGCCTCACCGGGAATCTGACTCGGATTGCTTCCTGTAGAGACGCTCACAGATCTGGATCTGCCTCGGAGCGCAGAGAGAGGAGAGGAGCAATTGCAGAGATCTTCACCCAGGAGGGAAGTACCGTTCCCTGGGCGCTGTGGGCCGGGAGCCCCCCGTGGGCTGGAGACCGGCGCTCCAGCACCATGGATTACCTGCTAGGGATTGTAGTCCTGCTGGGCATGGCGGCTCTGCCCGGAAGAGTGGCCCTGCAGAACCCCAAGAGAACCGTTCCACGGCTCCGGCTGTCCTATAAGGGTGAGTTTTTTGCTGGATTGAATGTGCTTCTTTTAGAACTTACAAATGACCATCTATCTATCTATCTATCTATCTATCTATCTATCATAGATCTGTATACATCCTTCCCTCTGTCTGCTGTCTGTACAACTCAACCCTTCTTTATATTTTTACCTCTCTGATTTAACCAGCTCCACTCTGTCTCTCTACTCTTTCATTTCTGTCTATTTTCTCTCCATCTGTCTCTCTCTCTCTCTCTCCCTCTCTTTCGCTGCCCTACGATCGTCTATTCTCATTTCGCTCTGACAGATTGTTTCCATATGTTCCGGGAGGTCTCAGGGAAACTTAGCTGTATGTGTTGGCCCGTCTTGAGATCTCTCTTCAGGTTTGAACTCTGTGCCCAGTCCCCTGTTTTATAGCTGCCATGCATAACCAAGAGCTGTCTCCTGGGGTAACGATCCCGAATGGACGCTCAGCGATCCTGTGCTGTTGAGTTTAATGGCTCTTTGCTCAGGCTTTAAAAGGAAAAGAAAAAAAAAAGTCACATGGATTTAAGTGCACACATGCATATATAGCTAGTGTGGAAGTGCCCTCATGCCCTCATAAACCATCATTACTGCATTACTGTTAATGCGCTGTAGTGTGAGAAAACAGACGTGAATGGTAGTGGTGGTAGGAAACATTATTCTTGGGACAGAGTGCTATTTTACATGGAGACTGTGGAGAACCAAAAACTAGCACAACGTCTTTTTTGCGAGCCAGCCTCTTTCATCTCAAATGAAAATAGGCACCAGCATTTTTGCCATATTTTTGGCTGTTTGTCTTTTATTGTCAGCTAGGCAAGCGGCTGCGGTTCTTTGTCCAGACACACAGCTAAAAGTATATGACTTGATATGGGGTGGCAATCTCCCTCTCCCTCTCTCTCTCTCTCTCACAGTCATTTTTTTTAAAGCTTACGTTGGTGTGTATATACGTCTTTCACCATTGGTGTTGATTGTAAGGTTAGTCCAAAGCATAGCTTTCCTCCAGCACGAGCCATTAAAACACCCTCTCATTACTTTTATAGATGGCGCAAGTTATTTTGATCGCCTAGCCTGTCATCTGAAGTGCCCCAAAAATGTGATGGTGTGAGAAATCACACACATGCGCACAATGATTTGGTTAAAATTCACAGAAAGTCAGTAAATATACATAAAACCTTAAGTGTACCAGGCTGGAATGTGTTTGGGATCCGCGCTCCAGCATGGGTTTTTCCAGAGAGGAAAAAAAAAAACAAGCTGCAGGCTTTAATACGAAAAAGGTGCATGTCCACCTGTAGCCAATCAAATGCCTTTTTGAGCTAATACCTAAAGGATGGCCTAAAAGATTGTGGGAAATGTGTTCTGACATCAAAGCAGCTGCTTTCTAATGAACAAAAGAGGAGAAACAAATAACCCTTGTCTGGTACTTTGGTTGCCATTCATCTTTGATATTGCACAGAGGGAGTGGTGAAGTATAAGATAAGTGGCGGATAACTTCGCACATCCAAAAGGACTAAATGGATTGACAAATTGAACACAGGCGCACACACACACTTTGGTGCCTGTTTGGTACAACCATACACAGTTTTTCTGGAGAATGAATTCGAGAAAGGATGGAGATCAGGATGTGTTTCTGGTGATAGAGATGTGAGGATACAGGATAATTAGACACCTGGCCATGGTGATAGAGTTATGTGTGTGTATGTGTGTGTATTATTGAGTGGACCACAGGTGTTTGATGGCTCTTTTGATGCCTCACAGAGTGACAGATCGGCGTTCACACCCACACGCTGTCTAAGAGCCAGTGCGAGAGAGAGAGACGGATGGAGGGATGGAGAGGGAAAAAGAGAGTGGCTTAATGAAAGAAGCCGGCAGACAGTAGTTGGCCAGACAAGGCTGGTCGTTAAGTGAAGTGTCATTCATTCGCACCCCCCCCATGAATACAGCATAGTAATTAAGCCAAATAAATGTGCCGAGCCACTCTCAAGGGACGCGCTCTTAAACAAGCGTGAGGAGAACACACTCTCCAGGGAGGGCTGGTCTCTTTTTTTCTTCGCAGACGCATACAAACTACGCAGATTTATCATGGCTTGTATCCTCTGTGACAGCCAGTAACGGCAGCGTTCCCTAGAGGAAGGCCTGTCAAACCGTCTCTAAGAGTGCGGCTGTTGAGCGATGGCCAGGTGATGGATACTCTCGTCTGTCTGCTGGCCCTGTAATTATTCCACCAGCCTTTTATTTTTTCACCCCGCTCTTCCTGTTGGCAGGGGCTGAAAATTGCTCCTGTCAAAATTGTCGTTGCATTGTTTCACACGTTATACATGGCACACCAATACACTCCTAAATCAACCTCAATTCTCCACACAGGTACAAGGCTCCCCCCCCCCAGCCACCCTGTGATGCCTACACATAAGTAGAGCAACCCCTCTCTTATTGCTCTTCTCTCAATGTCTGGCTCCCTCTTAGTGGAAATGAAAACAGTGCCCCCTGCAGGCAACATCATGCGCGCACAGCCCACAGAGACGTCGATTTATTTAACAGGGCAACCCCGTCGCCGAGTCCTGGCCAACCAGCATGCGCGGAGGAGTTTAAAGAGCTTGTGAAACAACCTGATAATTACTCACTGCAGAGTAATTATGCAGGGCCTCCCAACTCATTACCCTGGCCAGCGCCATCCTGGGATTGATTGGGATGGCGCTGGAACAGGGAGTCACTCTGAGTCATCAGAATTCAGCCTAAATCTTCTGAAATAGACATTGGGTGCAGTCTGGATCAGGGCTGTAATAGCGACTGCTCGCTTGTTGACAAAGGAAGTGCCGGATGGCACCAGCCCAGGATTCAGGGATGGAAGCTATTATACAAGGAGGCATTTGTGCTGTTCTCTATTTCTCCTCTTTCACTCTCTCTCTCCCACACTCTTTCTGAACTGTTCAGTCTATCCTGGCCTTCACCAACAAGCCACAGCGGTTAACATTATCAGTTCAGTCTGTCTTCCTTTTTGACTCTCTTTTATTTTATCCGTGTCAGGGTATTTGTTTGTTCCGCATTGTTGGGCTCGCAACAGAAAAAGAGATCACTAGATCCTACACCACATTCCACTTTCATGAATGGGATGTTTCTACCTCACAGATCCAGGGTCTCTGGTTTAATATCCTGCATTTGGTTTGCAGTCTGTGTGGAGATTCTCTGTCTGTGTGGTTTTTCTCGTAATTGGCATAAACATATGGGAGGAGGATTCGGTGCCTACCAACTCCACCATGACCCTGATCAGTATAAAGCTGTTGCTCAAAATGAATTATCAGGCCACAGTGCAACTATTCCACAGTTTAACTGACTGTCTATGTAGCCATCATCTATCCATTGTCTACAGTACACTGTTTATTTTGTGTAGGGCCGCAGGGGACTGGGACTTTTTTCCCCAGGGAACTCAAGGCATGAGGCAGGATACACTCACACACACAATCATACACTTCTCTATGCACCAATTTGGAAATACAGATCAATCTACGCTGCATGTCTTTTTATGGTTGGAAGAAACCCAACATACAGGGTAAACATACAAACTCCACACACAGAGAACATACCTCCATCCATGGAGGTGCGACAAGACAATGCTAATCACTAAACCACCATGCCACAATTCTCCCTACTCCAGGGTTCTATGGTATCTCATCCCCAGGGCTGTGAGAGTTCAAGCCTCGTGTCTGTGGGTGTGCATGTTCTCCCCATGCTTGGTGCAGTCCAAAGACATGCAGATTAGGCTAATTGGCGTTTCCAATTTGATTTGTGTTCCGAGTTTGTGCCTTGCGTTGGATTGGCACCCCCTCCAGGGTGTACCCTGCCTATTGCCCCGAGTCCTCTGGGATAGGCTCCAGGCCTTCTGTTACCCTGTAGAGGATAAGTGGTATACAGAGAGAGTAATATAAATGATAGTGATTGAAATTGGAAAATCTGTATATTTAAGTAGTTTTTGAAGATAAATAATGAGGTGAATGTTTTCTTCATGTTTTCTTCATCTCTTGGCTTATTCCAAAATAAAGGTATGCAACTTTTGAAAACTGAATTTTCAAAGATGTATGGACGGATCATTGTATGTTAATTCTTCCTGCGCGAAGTTTAAAATCAGTTTGTCTCACATGTTCCGAAACTGTGTTGCTAATTGAAGCAGTAATGTGAAGCGCCGCTATGACATAAAAGACATAAAAGTTAGGACTAACATATCCGCAGCAGTGGCTCAAATCAAAATTTTGAATAAAAGTGATGTTATGAACAGTCATGTGCCGGATTTAATAACCTACTTTAAACAGGAATGTATTTGGCTGGCGACAAAAGAAGTATAATTTGGCGTAAACAAGGCGTAACATACTCAATCTTACAAAATGTTATTTCTTTGTATTAATAGGTTAAGCAGAGAGTTCTGCAATACAGAAGACAGGCAGACATATATGTATGTATGTATGTATATATCCCAAATAACATTCTACTCACTTAGTGAATGGAATACAGTACTTATTCATAAAACGGTTATCCTTATTGTAATGAAAAAAGTAAATGAAGAATTAAATTAGCAGAAAATTTTGTATATTGATAAAGGGTTTGTTAAAAGTATTTTTTCTTTTTTTTTCTTTCAACGTCATATTTCTTTTTCTTCTATTCTAAGTATAGCTCTCTTGGATTAAAAAGTAGACTGAAGTTAAGCATGTGTGTGTGTGTGTGTGTGTGTGTGTGTTCTCTGCATCTGGACAGAGAATTTGCTTTCTTTGCTGAAAGACCTAATCATCAGGCCTGACCTTTTCACTGAACTCTGTTCCGTTCAATTAAATCTTATCAGCCCTTATTTGGCTTAACTATATTATTTCTTCTATGAGGCAGATGTAAAGATGATATAGACGGTAGTGTGCGTTAGTATGTACACCTGTGTTTCATGTTGTGGATCTGATTACGGACTGGACACTGGGTGCTGTGTGACAGGAAATAGTGCACCTGTCTTGGAATATCAATATCTTTAGAAAAGCACTTTGGGAGTATTGAATGTCACATGGCTTGTATGTCTGTGTGTGTTTGTGTGAATATGTCCCAACTAAGAAACTTTTAGTTCTGCTATGAGAAAACCGAAGGCCGCTCCCCCAGTCCTCTCCAACCACAGACGTTCTTGCTGTAGCGCCCAGTCCATTAGTGATATTAATGATATCCTGCGCTCTCTCTCTCTCTCTCTCCCTCTCTCTTTGTGTGTCAATGTGTAATCTAGGACACTAGGGAGGAGAGGTAAGCTCTGTCTCAGCAGTGTCTGGCTGCATGCTCTGTGGCCAGAGGCATGCTTCGAGCACTCTCTGCGGTTTGCCTGGCATGTCCAGGGCACATTCAGAAGTAATTAAACACTTCCACACACTCTCCAAGCAGGACCGCCTTGGGATATCATGCCAGCACTTTTTCACAGCCTGAAAAAAGAGGAATTCAGCAAGGAATTGGGAATTTTTAGACACACTAACGAATGTGTATCCAAAAAGAAAAATGCATATACATTAATTTCTGAACAGCCTTTGGATTTTCTGGTGATTTTGCCAGATTTTGGGTTGTTGTCGTCTTTACATTTCTACCTCTTGGAGAAAATTCACGTTATATATTTTACATGTGAGAATGTGAAGAAGACCATGCAATAACGTGAAAAACATGCACCCAAGCTGTGCCGTGAAATTTTACAGCTCAAGTAAACATGCCAAAAAGCTATTATGCAAAAAGTTGATGAAACTTCATGAATAAAACACTCAAAAATAATAAAATGACGTCAAAATAAATATATCATTTGTAAAAGTCAAATTCAAATAAAAGACATGGAAAAGAAACATATGAAAAATATTTTGTTGAAAAATAACGAGGAAATATATATTTTTTAAAAAGTCAAGAATATGTTATTATAAACATGTGGAGTTCATGTGACCAGAATCCTTGGGGGATGTAAACCTCTGCACTCAGCTGTATTTATCTCCAGGTAAATAGATGCTAGGCGTTAGCTCACTGATTGCACTGTTGCCTCGAGTAATGCTTCTAAGCCATAAATCACTCCAACTCATACATACTGTCTTTTGGGGGCTATCTGCTACACTGATTATGTTTCCTATTGGTGTCTTTGGGAGTCGAATGACTCTGCGGGTGTCTGCTTCCGCTCAACCGCCTGTCCTGAGCTGTCAATCAAAACGCCCTCATAGCCTGGCGCACAGCTTCGTAACCGAGGATACAGACACAAACCTGCAGCCGGAGCGTGATATATGAAGAGAGGTTTAGGCAAAAGAGGGGTTGCGCCAAGCATAGTGAAGCAAAACTAGAGTCTCAGAGCGACACTGAAACCAGCATGTTAAGCGAACGTCCAAGTTTCCAAAAGCTTAGTGAACTCTGGCACCGAACAAACACTGAACAAAACCGCACCACACACTTTGCCTGCTAAGCACTGGAGAGGATGTGAGTGAGCTGTCTGGCAGTAAGGTTGGGGCCAAAACCGGGTCAGGGGCTGGAGTGTGGTTTGAAGTGCGCCATTGTTCTGACTTAAATAAATAGGTAGCGCCCAAAACCATCTAAAATACTGCTATGTTCTTTATTCATCTCTCTCTCTCTCTCTCTATCCTTCTGTCACTCTCTCTCTCTCATCACTAAATGGCCAGTCTGCACAGACACAGAGGAGCCCTAAAACACACAGAACACACAACTGCAAATGGGCTGTTTTGACTGATTGAAAATGTCCTACAATAATCCTCTGTGTAATAGCGCTTGTCTGTTTTGCATTTTCAAATGTAGCCAAGAATATAAGCATCCCACTGAACGACTTTAGCAAAACATTACAGTTGAAGGAACTTTCTGGCATTCATGAAGCATTCTGCAATGTCTTACTTGAGTGGTTTACTAAGTGTTATGGTTTTCATGCAAACCTCACTCAAAAAGGGAGTAAGCCTGTAACTAATATCTACTTACTTTTTATACTTTTTATTAAAATGTGTTAATAAAAATTCTAAAGTTTCTAATACATAAGAAATAATAATATTGATCATACTTAAATAATGAGAATAGTTTGAATTATGGTCATACAATAAATTGTGACCCATCACATCAAATCAGGTATTGAGTTTCAGAATCTAATACCAAGTTTTAATACCAAATTACCAAATTACTGTACCATGGCCGGTTTCTGAGATATGGCCAGAGGGAGTTTGATTTGGAGGAGGGTCTCTGCAAACTCAGTCGAAATTTGGGATGTAGTAAGAAAGAGGGAACCTTTTAGATTCATTTTGACACCCGGCTTTCCCTGCTACCCCTAAAAATAACTTCACCAGCAAGCAACACAGGAAATAGCAAAAAAAAATTAAAAAAAGCATGATTTTCTATCACAAATGGATTAACCAGCTTGGATAGTGTTTAATAAAGTGCCTTCAAACAATGTTTAGGGTTAAATATTTCTCAGTTCTGCTGAAATTTGAAGGAGTTTGAATTGCCTTCAATAAACAAAGAAGCAAGCCAGTATTAGAGTAGATGTTTTTTGAATGTAACAAAACATTATTTTTAACATTTTAGCCGAACAATTTTAGAACCTGTTGAATGCTTACTCAGTGGTCTCTGATACAGTAGATGTGTGAAAGCAGGAAAAAGAGAAGGATTAAGTGTTTTGCATTCCCTCAGCTTCCCTCAGTCGTTCATCCAAAAACGAGTATGTTTTTATGCTGTTGCTTCATTAATTTTTGCCAGGAAACTAATACATTCTTTTATCACCCAAAAATCTTTTAAGAGCATTACTAAAAACAAACCTTCTGAATAATTGACCAGCTTTCCTCAGTTACACTTCTTCTGATCATTGTGAAACAATGACCTTTTAGTAGCTAGTTATAGTATAATTATTGACAAAATTTAGTGGTGAGTTAAAATGAAAGTAGATGCTTCTTAGATGCATTTAATGGAAAAACATGCAGGTTTTATAGCTATCAGTTACCAGATGTTTCTTAGGTAATCAAATTCATTTGTACCAAGATGAACTTTTTTGGGGGGCTGAACAATTCCTTTAAAATCATGTCATACAAATAAAGCTGTTGACCCATTTATGGTGTGTAAGCATGGTGACATTGTTAAAGTATGTGTGTAAGACTGTGTTTAATCACAACCCAATTGCAGGTTACCTTTTGTGATGACCTTTAAGAAAAAATGCCTTCCTCCTAAAGTTCAAGCAGCAGTCACATTCGTGATGTTTAGAGACAGTAGAAACTTGACAGATCAAGTAAGCTAGGGAACTACAGTATATTTACCTTTCCCAATTTAGGGAACTTCCAAATACTATAACTGTTTTTTCATATTAAATTTAGTTTTTTTCGTTTTGTTGCTTTTCAGAAAGATCAGAAAAGTTTACTGGACTTACTATTAGATTTTATTCTCTAGATGGGATGCAATGCTGCTGCTACTCAAACGGTGGTTCTTTAACTGACATTTCATTAAAACGCCTTTTGGATTTTCCTAAAAAAGTTTTTTATAGAATGTCAAAAAAGTATGCACAAATGTACAAATTAATAGCTTTAATTTAAAGACAATTAAATAGAAATAATGCTTTGCTCAGCATCTGGTCAATATGCACTATGTAAAGTGAAGGCCCTACCAATAAATGGTATTTTTGTGAATTTGGGTACAATTTAGAAATATGAAATACAAAAAAATGCTTCATCCATGGAGGTCCCACCTAGAATTTACAGCACTTAAAGGATCTGCTGATAATGTCCTGGTGCCAGAGACACAGCACACCCCAGAGGTCTTGGGAAGTCATGACTTGAGGGGTCAGAGCTGTTTTGGTGGCCTAAGGAGAACCTATATAATACTGGCCATAAAGGTTTTAATGTTATGGCTAATTTATATAGCTAGTAGTTCTACAAGAGAAATCTAAGAACCAGTAATAGTCCTTAGTAGTGAAAAAAGGAGGACATGAGTGTTAATGAAGAATTACTAATTAATTTCTGCTTAGCTCCTGATGTATTTTTGCATGGCCAGGAACATCATGTGATCATTTTAAATTAGCTTAGCTTTATTCTGAATAGGTGGCATGGTGGCGTAGTGGTTAGCACTGTTGCCTTGCACCTCCAGGGTCAAGAGATTGATTTCTGCCTTGGGTCTGTGTGCAAGTTCTTCCTGTGCTTGGTAGGTTTCCTCCGGGTCCTCCAGTTTTCTCCCACAGTCCAAAGAGATGAAGATTATGTCAATTGACATTCCCAAATTGCCCATTTTTTGTGTGCTCTGTGATGGATTGGCACTATGTCCAGGATTTACCCAACCTTATCCCCAAAAGTCTCCTGTGACCCTGTAATAGGATACAGTAAGTGGTACAGACAATGAATGAATGAAAGAATTTAATCTGAATAAACATGATAAATATTGTTGCAGCATTTTACCCCTTTTTTAGATGAACACTGGATCAACTGAAAGTAATCATAAGTGGGCCTTTATTTTTAACATTGTCAGACCATCCTTCTACTTTGCAGAGCAATTTATTGCATATAAAATGGTAGGAAAAATACTTTCTACGCAGATTCTTCTGCTATTTCCCCATCTTTGAAAATCTGACCTCTTCTTATAACTAGGCATGTACAAAGTGAGAAATCCCAGTGAGAAATTCAGACCTGTTGGGAGTTTTTGTCTCTTTAAATCATTCTCTTAAACCACTTCAACACTTTTCACTCTGGAACAATTTAGAGCTCATGTTCTTGATTATGGTTAATGAAAAATGTTTGGTTTGATTTTAATTTCCTGCAAAGTTTTTAATCCCTACGTACCACACCAGTTGAGTTTCATTTAGGAGACCATTATGGTTTCTATTTACTTCAGAACATTTAAACAAAATGTTTGTTCACTATGCGATGGATCATTTGGGGCCTTTACAAATCCATTCCAGCTCCCTGTAACTGCACGAGATCCATTTGGGATGTTTTTGTACTGCATGTGCTACGTGCTTATTGGCTACTGCAACATACACAGGCTGGACAAAAAGCTGCTCCTTGTTCCAGCCCTTCTCCTGTGATGTATGTACAATTGTCCTGTAGTCCCTATGGGGGCATTTACTTAACCGGTGATAGATGATCTCTCTCTCTCTCTCTCTCTCTCTCTCTCTCTCTCTCTAATTTCTCTCTCAATCAGATCTCTTCCTCTCTCTCCTTTTCTCCAAGCTCACAGATGTCCAGAATCAAATGCAGATGGCTACTACAGCAGCACGTCGATATGAGCTCTGGAGACTTACTGCAGTCTCTACGTGTCACTGATCATTATGATTCATAGACAGTCTGTCCTGAGCGCTGTCCAAGCATTGCAGAAATGTTCGCTTCTCCTGCGGAATAGGCAAAGGTGCCGGGAACGGACTGAGTGGGGATTTTTCACAGTCTGGCAATGATTACAGAGAGCCTGGCTTTCTTTAAGTTCACCTCATTTACCTCTCCTGCACTTCATCTCCACCTCTCCTTCTCTGCTTTACTTGTCTTTACACTTTGGTAACCTTACTGCTGGTACGAGCAGTTTAATGTACTGTAGTTTCACTAATTGAACCAGTTCTCATTATAACTAAAAAATTACAAATCACAGAGATGTGGTTGGACTTAATTTGGCTTCATCAAATAATATATTTGCCTCTAACCAAAGCTGGAAAGTACATTAGCATGTGCTAAGACAGTAATATTACTGTTGCAGCTTGGAACAACCTACACATGGGAGGTTTTTTTACATTTTCTACTATATATAGTTCTGAGAACTACAGAACGGAGAAATGTGTCTCTTGTGCAGCGTACAGTATTTTCGAACTGATTTCATTGCAACTACTGTGCAGGAGCATCATAGACATTTTAATGACCAGTATCTGATAATAAAGGTTTTAGACATCTTTAGGCAGACTGGCTGGTTTTAAAGACTGCATTTGTCAAAATCTAACTAGAACTTGGCAAAACGATATCCTAGGTAAGGTTCAAACTTTGCTCGAACTCTGCTATAAAACACTGCTATGGATTATGCAGATGATGTGTTGTCAAATCAGAAAAAAAAAATTCTGCCACACATTTCTTCTAATAAACTTCAATATTGCATTAAACACATCGATAGATTGTTTCTGAAAATGCGTTACACTTTATATACGTTTTATTATGCACTATACATTAAATGAATTCTTCATGCATTTTAAGTAGTATTTATTGTACATTATGCCACCAATACTAAAGAAACCAAGACTGCATCATAAAAAGTTATGTTTTTTTTTTTACCTTTAACATATGAATTACATCACAGAGATCATCGGATATTGTTCTATAGTTTCTTTGTTACTGCAAAAGCAAAGTGCTAAACACTGTTTAGGCATTCTGCTAAAATCTTTAAAAATCAATTTGGTGACTTAGTAACATGGTGACTTAATGTTTAGCATGGTTGTGTCGCTCCTGCATGGTGGGAGGTTTGAATCTCACCTTCCTCTTGTTACTAAACAATCACATTTCTGTATTTCTGCATTGTAACCTTTTTTTATAAAAAACTTTTTTAAAATATGACTATTTGTATAATTATTAAAATTACATTAAAATAAATATATTACATAATCACATTTACTTAGATAATCACATTTACTTATATACTTAAAAGCATTTACAAACACTTTTTAACTTTTATTTAAATAATATTTAATATTTCTTAATATCAGTAGTTTCACTTAAACATTATTTTTCTACCCCAAATTTTAGCCTTAAGTTTCACTTCTTTTTTACAATATTGTTTTTTTTCACCTGTGTAAAAGTAAAATAATATGTGAATAATAGTACTGTAATATGTTTAGTTTTATTTATACAGGCAATTTGAGAATGGTTTAAACAAATAAAGGGTCATTGGTAAATGCAAATAAATTCAAGTTTACATACAAATTTATCAAGATAAAAATGTTTATGTAAAGAAGTTCCCCTTTTGCAAAGGGAGGACATTGTGAGAAAGATTTTCTTCAAACAAGTTCTTGTGCAACATGTTTGTTCAAAGTCCAAACATTCATTCATGTCTCAAGTTTACAATAATGGTTGAAAGATTCAGCCAATGACACACATGGACATGTTTAGAATACTGCAATTTTTCCACAATGTCTAATCATTACTAACGATAGTTTAATATTTCAGAAACTGAATTGTGTTTACACTGATAAAATCAGAAATGCTAAGAATAATAATAATAATATATGGATGTGAAACTGTAGTCAGGCATCTCGATGTCTTATCAAGCAGTCAATAATACTGTTCATAGACTCATTTGTCTTTCCCTCTTTTCTTTCTTTCTCTCTGTCTTAGAAATGGTGGAATCCAGTAATTTAGTGACTTTCACTGGAATAACAAACAGTTCAGGTTACGACACGTTTCTAATGGATGAGGAGCGAGGGAGGTTACTAGTAGGAGCAGAGGACCATATCTTCTCTTTAGACCTCGTCAACATTAACAGAGATATCAAACAGGTAATAATAACGCGCACACACACACATACACACACACACACACTTTGTCTTATCACTGATAAACTAATAGTATTGGCATTGGTGTTTAGTTTCATTTTCTGTGGACTGTATTTCATTCAAGCATTTGGTATTCCAAAGTCCCAGTAAAGAAGTTTAGTAACATATAACCTATGGAAATATGGTCATGCAAAAGCTGTGTATGCAACTTCATGTTTCTATAGTTGCATATGATATGCAAAAAGATTTGTACCACACCACAAAACTGGCATGGGTCCACCACTTTGTAGAGAGCAGTATAGCATTTCACATGCAAGTCTGTCATTTCATTGTTAGCAAATCATATAAGTGGCATTTGTAAAACCCAAAACAAGGCGAAGAGAGTTCAGAGGAGCTGATTAAAGGGGGGAAGTTAAATTAACACAGTTTGAACTTTATGCCACATGTAGGCAATCATCCAAAACATGATTGAGGTCTGAAGTCCAGAAGGTTTGCGCTAAGGCTTCAAGGATAATGCTTCTATTGCCAAAAAGGGATGGTTATGCATTATATACATAGATCGTAAAAACGTTTGGAAGTTAGATATCTATCTATCTAGATAACTCTTTTATGTATGTATATATAGAGTCAAGTGTAAAAGTTAGTGGCCCACTTTCAATTCTATGCTTTTCTGTGTAAAAAAATATAATAAAAATGTATCTGATCTTAATGAGTGCTAATATTAGTACAAATACAACCTCAGTCAAACAACTTAACTTTCATTCACTGTGCCATTATTTCTTTAAAAAAAAAAGCCATGACTCAGTAGCTTGTAGATCCACCTTAAACAGCATTAACTTGAAGTCATCATTTAACATATGACTTTATCAGTCTCTCACGTCATTTTGCTCCATTCTTCTTCACATCATTGCTTCAGTTCATTGAGGTTTTTGGGCATTCGCTTATGCACAGCTCTGTTAAGGTCCCGCCACAGCATTTCTGTTGGGTTGAGGTCTGACCTATAATTAGGCCATACCAAAAACAAATTAATTATGTTTTGCAGCCATTCTGATATAGATTTACTGGTGTACTGTTAACCAATCTTATACAATTTAAATTGGTTTAGTTGACAGGCAGATGGCCTCACCTTCTACCTTTTCAGTCTTCTTCTAATTGTACTCCAAAGGACTTTAACAATTGACATGCTTTGTAAGGCCTCTAGGGTCCGAGATGTGACCTTGGGGAGGATGTATTGGGACGTCCACTTCTGGGAGGATTGGCAACTGTCTTGAATGTTTTCACTTGTGAACAATCTTTCTCAAAGTAGAACTGCAAAGTGTTTGGAAAAGGTTTTACAACCCTTTCCAGATTAATGTGCAGAAACAATTGCTTCTCCCATTGCTTATGTCTGTCCCTCTTGGCATTGTGTTAATCACCTGAATGCTTCAGATCAGCAAAATGCCAAAACATCGGCTTTCATCGAGGTATGTACACCTGCTGATGATCACTTAATCAAGTCCTGATGATTAGCAGCGCCCGGCTGCAATTTACCCTCTTAAATCCTGTGGGAGCATTAAGGAAGTGCTTAGTATTACTTGTATGTTTTGTTTCTTTTTGGCTTAATTTGTATTAAAATAATAATGGCACAGTGAAAAAAGCTATATGTTGTTGTTGTTTGTCTCTGTTAGTATTTGTCTAATACTAATGCTATGATCAGACGATTTTTATTATGTTTTACACAACAACAAAAAAAACATTTAAAAAAGTTAGAGAGGGCACTAACTTTCACATATGACTGTATATGAGGGGAGTTCAAGTGATACTTGTAAAGAAATTTCTTATGAATGGAGGCATAAAACCAGTTGACATACTGAACACTTCAAGCACAGTATGATGAAACATCTTTGAATAGCGATCATTGTGCCATGGAGCCCATGGAAGTTATTTCTGTCAACATTCTGTCAACGCCTGATCCTTGAAAACTTTGCAGAAGAGACGCATCTGTCTGTGGGAGCTGTACACACAATTATTCATAAACACCACTTGCACATTACAAGACCTCTGCTGGGAGTTGTTGCCACATCCCCCATACAGTCCTGACCTTGCTCCAATCCATTTCCACAAAAGTTCTTGTAAGGCCTGGAAGTGAAGCAGTCAGTCTGATCATGGCTTCGGCACGCTGAGAAAACTTTCTACCTTGATGGTATCCAAGTACAAGAGAAACTCTGGGATAAGTGCATAGTGTACTACTGTAATTATATGGAGAAATTAAGCTATTTTTACTCTTATATCGGCAGAAGGATGCAATACAGTAAATGTGTTCTATTATTCTGCACAATCAAAATTCCTGGTTTGACTTGACACACCCATTAAATAAACAAGTGATTTGAAATACAGCAAGGACTTTTGAAAATTCTGACCAATCAGAAGCAAGAATTCAACAGCATTGTAGAATAAGCAAATTCCAGTGCTGAATGAGCTCAGACTTAAAGACATCTGCCAAGTGACTCCTTCTACTACTGTTTACCTATGATGCATTTTAGATCAAACAGTGACAAAAAGGTAAATAATTAAATATGTTCAATATACTGAAGAGCACAGATCCACTCAAAGTGAGTGGGTGATTATGTAGACATTTTCCATATAGTTCTTTTGCTAAAGAAACAAACATCAGACACCAAACAAGTCTTGAGAATATGTATACAGGAAATGCTACGAAGAAACATTTATAATAAAAAAAAACTATTGGGCTTGTTTTAGACAATGATAGAACGATTTTAAAGCAAAAACTAGTTGAGGTTAAAAGTCTATGTAATGAGTTTAAACCCAGGATTAACACAGTAGTCCAACTCTTTTTTTTTCTTTTCACTTTTTGTTATATGTTCCCATGATTTCTTTAAGCCTCTCTTCTGTTCATTGTTTGCCCACCTGTACTCAGTGAGACCTAAATTTAAGCTAGATCAGCTAGTGTTCTCACTTTTCTTTACTTGTTAATATCTCTTTGGGTTCTATTACTTTAAAATTTTGACATTATTTTTTGTCTCTTACTTTATCTTTCCAAGTCTTTAAAGGCTGTTGGGCTGGTTAATATGCAATACAATTAACTGAAGTTTAACTACTAAAGTCTAGTCTGTATTATACAGGTGATAACTATGGACAAGACATTGTTTGGCTTCTCTCTGATTAGGATTTACATAATCAAAAATTAAGAGCATTTAATTGCATAATTACAGCAGTGATTAACATGGTCCAGCTGTCCAACCTTTATTTTAACCCCAACTGATGCACTGTGTAGCTTCTCATTTCTTAATCAATAATGCCAAAAGGCATGTCCATGTGGTCATGGAAAAGATGTTACTGTGTTTCATAAGGGTCAAATTAATGGCATGCATGAGGCATGCAAAGAAAACAATTAAGGAGATTGCTGAAATTACTGGAATTGTGTTGAGTCCAACACTTTATTAAATCCCTAGCAGGATAGTGCTGCATGGTCAATCGTGCAGAAGAAATTCAGAAAAGAAATCTTTAATGATTGTGATCAGAAGTCACTTAAACACATGGTGAAGTTGCATTATAAAAGGAATGACAATAGAAATTATAGCTGTGATTTCTATTGTCAGTCATTTTAAGTTTAAGTATCTATTTCTGTGGTGTCCATATACTACTGTGTGTGCGCAATTTGCAATGGATTGCCACCCTGTCCAAGGTACAGTATAGCCCGCCTTATCTCCCAGGATAGGCTCCAGGCCTCCTGTGACCCTGTACAGGATAAACAGTATAGAAAATTAATGAATGAATGCTTTCGAGAGATGCAAGGAAACAACACCATGTATTTCGACTTGCACTTACTTCTTCATGCTTCTCTCATTACAGAGAAGCATATTAAAGTTCTTGTCTTGTTCTTGTCGTCATTATACAGTACCTACACTGCTGATGCTGTAGGTAGACTTTAGATTAAGAGAGAGAAAAAAGCCTACTGACTTACAAAGGTAAATGTTTATTCTATAAAAACACATTTTTAATTACATTACATTTTTTTGCAGCAATTTTAGGAGCACATTGTATTTCACTGTGTATTCAATTATCACATCATTTATCTTCACAGACCCAATCAGCTATTAAGTGATGTTTTTGTCTTTGAGCTTAAATAGGGGCTTTAACACTGTTGCGCAGTGCTATTTATATAATGACTATAACAATTTGTTCATTTAGTAAAGGAAATAAAAAACTATCATCCACGCTGTTCACTGATTTTGAGAATTCTGTAATGTGAATATCGTCAATAAAGTTAGAAAATATGTAACAGTGTAGCCTACTGGAGGAATTTTTTTCTGTACATTTCCATTAGAATTATAGTTAGATTATTAACAGTAGATTAGTATTGTAAATTTTCTAATTAATTCTGCTCAAGGATAAGATATCTTGTTAAAATGACAAAGTGATCAGCTATCTCAGCTCTGCAGGTTTTGTGTGTGTGTGTTACATGGACTCCTGAGATTTGTTCAGTGGTAGGTCCCTCAGGATCTTTCGTTTATTTAGCCACAGATGGTGACAGCAGAAGGATGGCAGATACTAATCTTTAATTATTTTACAGCCTGCATCATTTAGTAATCAGTCATTTGCAGTTCTTTGTGTTGTTGGCTTCATACATTAACGCACTCTGTCTTGCAGATCGCCTGGCCGGCCACACCTTCGAAACGAGACGAGTGCAAGTGGGCAGGAAAAGACCTCGGAGTAAGTAGCTCTTCTTTCGAGTATACTGTTTGGTGTATACAAAGTAAAAACCGCAGGCAGGCGTGTGTGGAGCCTGTGATTTACAACAATGACATCACTGTGCATTAATGCTGTGTTTATGGTATGTGTATGTATGTGCCGCGTGGTGCATGGTGTATATGTTACACTGCGTGTAAAGAGGGCATGGTAATGGGAACTCGTGTTGTCTTCACTGTGTGTGTGTGTGTCTGCTCTGTTGTTCCTGCTGGACGTTTATTTACCCAGAGTGCCGTGCTTGGCAGCTGAGCCAGAACTCTTGGGGCCTAGCCTTGATCACAGACAGTTTATTTACTCAACCAGCAAATCGAGCATTCTCTTGCTTTCTGTCCATGTGTGTATCCATTTGTGTGTGTGTGTGTGTGTGTGTGTGTGTGTGTACATGTGTAGTGTGTAGCATCTAATGCCAATTTCATGCATGAGTTCTTTTGTAGTGAAATGAGGGGCACCAGGGGGGCATTATTATCAGAGATAACACATACCACCTGCTCTACACACACACACACACACACACACACACAAGTACACACACCCTCTTACCCACAAGCACATTCACAAGTTAATCATGCACCTAATGAGAAAATGTTCTTACATGCTTCTCTCAGATATACATACGGTAAATACACACTGTCGAACAAATTTCCAGCCAGGCCGCGTTAAGACTAATGCATACAGTGAAAATACTCTGTATGTTGAGAGTGAGTGAGAATGTTTTATTAGAGCATTACTAAACAAGTTCCTTTTCTATAGTCAGGAGTCTCTTGATTCTATTTTTGGCTCAAAGCTAGAGAAGGCTGGTCCTTCTGTACTTCTTCTCTCTGTTGTTAAATAGTGGTTGGAATCCAGTAGGTTACATGACCGCCAACTCTAGGTCTCATTCTTCCTCATCTTCCCGGCCTTTTAGAACTTCAGCTTTCCTTAAATACTGTATGTCTAACGCATCACTTCCCTGATTTTGCCTTGTCTTGTTCTGTGTCTTGAACTCGTCAGCTTATCTCTAATTAATCTTGCTCAAAACTCCAGAGTTAAATATACTAAGAAGGACAACTTACATTCTGTACAAATGCAGTCTCAGTCATTCCAAAACACCCCCCAGACTGATTTATGCTACGCAGAGTCTTATAGCCTACAGGGTTGTCAGCACGTATACTTGTGCGATTGTGTGGCTCGGCAATTACACCGCCAAACTGTTAGTTTTGACGGTGGGGTTTCTATGCCACTATGCTGAGTCTCTTTGTCCTGCTCTGATAATGTCTCACCAAGAATTTGATTCCCTCTGGGAGTCTTTGTAGTGTGGTGAAGACGAGTCATAGAATTGTACATATTTACAAACTTGGATACAATTAATTTAGTCTCCATCCAGAAATCTTTAGAAGAAGCTGGACATGCGTTGCTACCAGGTGGACCAATCACAGTTGATGCAATCTGCAGGGTTGTTACATTTCTGAGGAGGTGCACGTCAGGCTATGCCATAGGGTACGCTACCTGAGACCTGTTCTTATCAAAGTGGATGAAAAAATTTAAGCTTTTGTACATCTATTTTATAAACATTCAGCTACAGAATTATTGGCACCATTTATGAAATGAACAATAAATTCAAATTCTAATTTTATTTGTCACATACACAGTCATACACTGTACGATATGCAGTGAAATGCTTTGATGTGCAACTAAAATGATTTGATGTTTGCAACCTTAATGTTTAGTTTAAAACCAAGGTTATTTCTGGAGAGTTTGGCACCGGCAGCCAGGAGTACAAACAAGTTGGAGAGATGGCATGCTTTGCTTTCTCTCCCGTGTCAATCAGAGGGAAAATAACCAGTCATGGATGTCTCGTGAGCTCATGTATGTGGAAGAGGCCTGATAGCATTTTACTCCAAATGTGGTATAATGTTCTGTGGTTGCAGCGTGGCTTTTCATGTTTTGGAGGAAACACATGTTTGCCTTCATCCACTGTGGTTTGTAGTGGTTGACTGATAGGAAAGAGATTGCTGGTATAATTAAAAGAAAATATGTTGTGCTATATTGAGAGCGTATATTGTGATATTTTTTTTATGTCGCGCTGCAGGAACCTCTTATATTTCTGTATAAGATATTTGTTTCAAGTAGAGGTTTCAAGTAGAACCTTTTTAGGGCACTTAGAACTCATAACTATAAGAGGAATGCATTGAACGAACATTTCTCCAAGAGTGGAAGCTTATTTACAGTAAGTTTTTCCTTAAATTCTGATCAAATAAGAGAGAGAAAAGCTAATCTACACCAAACAGGGCTTAGTGTGACAACTTTACATTGCAGTAAATTGATAAATCCTCTGTTGAATGATCCAGATTCTCACTGATTGTGCAATTGTGGATAAGTTGTATAAGTTGTAAATTACAATGGAAAATATAGAATAAGAGCCTGTGGTTCACCCGCACTATTGTACTTTTGTCAGCACTGCTGTTACTGTACTGTACATTAGTCAGTACCTTCTAACCAATCAGATTAAAAAATTCAGCACTTCTCAGGTATAATAATTTTATTTTCAGTGCCATGTTTCCAGCCATTAATGTAGCAGGCGTATTGTGTATGTGTAATCATACAGTAATTAGTAATTAGTTAAAAGCCCTACTAGGTGGTCCCCAGTGTGTGTTGGAGGTTTTGTGTGTTTGGAGAGCAGCAGGGAGCTCCAGCAGAACAGCTCACTGAGCCCGAGTCCCACCCCCGAGTGCTGTCTGGCAAGCGCACGTAGGCCGAGCCTTTCACACAATAACAGCTACAGGAAATTTCAAACATGTCAGTCAACACTGAGAGAAGTCTTGTTTTGTAACTTGTCCAGAATGAATTTGTTAGGAATGTGCACGCACATTTGTGCTGTTTACTGAAACAAAGCTAGAAATATACAGGTGCTTTATAATGCTTTGTTGTATTTGCCAAATTGATGAAGCAAAATCAGGAGGATTAGAGGTAATTATACTCTGTGTGTGGCTATAGATGATCCAAACAGCACACTAAGAAGCACTGTTAATACCTAGTTAAATACAGTTGTCAAAGAGGTTAAAGTCATGGTTAAGATGCACAAATAAATGTCTGACAGTCAGTGGTACGTCTGGCTTCATACGAATGGTACTTTTTTAGGGTGCGTTTCTACTATTTAATCTAAGAGATACAGAAAATAATAGCAATCATTGAGTTAATTCTAATAGGCAGTACAGTGGCTTAGTGGTTAGCATTGTCGCCTTGCACCTCCAGGGTCCAGGTTCAGTTCCTCTGAGTCTGTGTGCATGGAATTTGCATGTTCACCCCATGCTTTGGTTTCCTCCCAGAGTCGACATGCAGGTTAGGCTAACTGCCTGTAGCGTGTGAATGAGTGTGAATGTTGACCGGAGGTCCTACCACGGTTGTAAAAATGGTAATAATAGTCCAATGGTCACCATTGGCCTTCACGGTCCCTAGTTGGACTACAGACTTCCTAGATGGATGGATGGATACCAGTGTTGAGGGACGTTACTTTTTAAAGTAACTAATTACATTACAAAATTACTGTCTCTAAAAATCAGTTACATTACAGCTTTACTATCTGATAAAAGTAACAAGTTAGAGTACTTTTCCATTGCAGAAAATGTAAACTCCTTTGTGATTCCTCATGCATGTTGTTATAGTCAAGACCTTTATAATTATTCTACCATCATCACTCAGCGAAATTTGACATATAATCTGTTAACTACTAATACCCCTATCTCACCTACACGGTTTCACACGGTTTCGCGTGGTGGCTGTAAGTACGATTCATCCTGATTCACCGCGAGTTTTGGCGCTGTGATTAGGTTTCCATCTTTCCACACATCGGTCCTCGCATAGTCAAACCGCATAGGTGAGAAGGGGTATAACAGCAGGAATAACAGAGGGGGGGCGGGTTATCGGGGGCGGGGCTTGTAGGACGACTTTCACACACACACACATGTAATAACGGGTTGGGAATGACTGCTGTCTGGCTCACACATTCCATAAATGGTCTGAATAACGGATTACATTTTTGAAAAAATAACTGGCCTCCGAGTGGCGCAGAGGTAAAATGCTCGCCCTACCATCCGGAGATCGCTGGTTCGATCCCCCCAGGTGATGCTGTAACCTCTCGCAGCCGGAGGTCTTGAGAGAGCTGATTGGCCGAGCTCTTTCACAGGGGAGGGATGAGAGGTACTTAGTGCTCCCACATTAATCACGGCTCTACAGCCAATCAGGGGCGTCTGTGAGCTCCCTCAAGCGGAAGGAGCGGATAGCGCTGTCCTCCGAGTGTGTTACTCCGCCCCTAACGGTGCGTGAGCGAGCAGTTCGAAAAGATGCGGTTGGCTGGCGTCACATGGTTCGGAGGAAACACGTGACAGTCTTCGGCCCTCCCGGCTGAGTGGTAGTAGTATCCTTAATGTGTGAGCCCCCTAGTGACGGGGAGGAATTGGACACGACTAAATTAGGGAGAAAATCTGGGGAAAATCCAAAAAAAGAAAAAATAACTAAATAACTGAGTACTTAAATGGCGGACCTAATGCGTTAGATAACTCGTTACATTAAAAAAAGTATTCCAAGAACTTTAACGCGTGGATAGTTCTAATAAGCTTTCTTTGTTAAACCTGATTTTAATATTTAGCTCTTGTGTCTAAAAGGTGTAATATATATATTTATATATATTTATGATACAAGGAGTTTAAATTCTGATGTTAGAGAGGGATTGGTCACAGGCATGGCATAAATGCAGATGTTGCCGTTTAATAACAAAACAGAAACGAAACCATTACAAACTAGAAATAAACCGACAGGTACAGTACAACGACAAGAATCAAAACGGTAAACCAAACAGAACACAACAAGGCCAGAACTACAGTAGGTGTGAGCACAGCGCTGGAACTGGAGCTTGGCATAGTCACAGGGCCTGGAGTTGAGATGTCACCTTATGTTCTTTTGGGAATAACTTGGTGCCAGTATGACCCCCTCAAAGCCAGGACGCTGTGTCAACATACCATCCCTGAAGCCCTCCAATGGTACCAACACAAAATCGGCAAATCTGGGGCACATGCAGGTGTGACATCCTCAAAGCCTGCCAGGGGTGCCAGCATGATGCTCTCATAGCCAGGATGCAATGCAGGAATGATGTCCTGGAAAACTGGCAGTAGGTACAAGCATGGTGCTCTTGAAACTGGGCTGAGCTGCAGGTATGATGTGTGTAGCCAGATGGTGGAAAATGCAGTACTCATTGACAGAGGGTCCTGCTAGGCTGAAATTGTGCAGTTCCTGGATGAGATGATGTAGGGCAAGGCTTAGGTGAGGCAAGGCAAGGCTCAAGCAATCCAGGTCTTATCTTGAACAAAGCAGGGCATACTGTGTCAGACAGCATATGATATGGAACAGGACTTGGATCTGAGGCGTTTTGGTCCATCGACATGCCATCCGGCACATCGGGCTTCCCACCCTGGAGATATATCTGTTGTTTCTTTTGGGGTTGTGTTGCCAGCTCAATGCCCGATTGTCATTCACATACTCCTGGCAAATTAAGAAAGCCAGGTAGCCTACGCTGCATGTCTTTGTACTGTGGGAGGTCAGTGGAGTAAAAAACCCTGAGGAGGGAGTCGAACCCTGACCCTGGAGGTGTAAGGTGACAATGCTAACCACTAAGCGACCCTGCTGCCAGATCTGGGTATGCTTGGCTGACATCTGCGTTCTCATGGCATGATTCAGGCAGACAAGAACAGGACTCAGTCAAAGCAAAACAGGGCTTAGGTAACAAAGAGCTGACAGGAATTATGTTCATGCTAACAAAAAGCATC
The DNA here is from genome assembly GCA_030014305.1 of Clarias laeviceps. Taxonomy (NCBI): domain Eukaryota; kingdom Metazoa; phylum Chordata; class Actinopteri; order Siluriformes; family Clariidae; genus Clarias; species Clarias laeviceps. The sequence continues at coordinate 8,079,799 of JAQMYJ010000004.1, read as the reverse complement.
TCTAAGGTAACAGGACAGACATCTCAGGAGAAAAATAACTTTAGGTTAGCCAGGTTAACAAAGTTTAACCTGGCTAACAGGAAGCATTGTCAGGCTAATGGGGCTACCAAGAAATATGTCTAAGCTAACAGGAGGCATCTCCAGGCTAATATCACTAACAGGAATCATTTGTTGGCTTATAAGACTCAACGTGAACTAACATTAACATGACTAAGAGGACAAAGAGCAGAGCTAACTCTGCTAACTCTTTTTTTTTTTTTTTTTTTTCTTCAATTGCCCTGACTGTGACGACACACACAAGTCAAGAGAGGTGAATAGGACAGAGTTCAGGGGTAAAAAGACGATGCAAAAATGGGATTTAACACTTTCTTGAGACTTGGCATTGGAGGTCTCCCTGTGGACCTCCATCTGGAGTTGAGCCAGTTGAGGGGCGAGCGGAGCAGAGCCTCTTGCTCCTAAAGCTCCAGCAGCCATTCCACCGTCTGGTGTGCCACAATAATCAGCTGCTAATCCTTCTACTGATAAAAAGGAATAAACATGTTGTGTACTTAACAGTTGAGTACAAAAAAAAAAAATATCGACACAGAGTTTAGTGTTCATTAAATTCTGCTTTCCTTTTTTAAAAAATGCTGTTACAAGCCGCCATTACTACCAAGCTCAAACGTTTGCATTCCTATCTGGAATATTGTAGTCATTGTTTAAATGTGCTTTTTTAATTGTCTGCTGATTCAAAACTTTCAGCGTGTTTGCTTATTTAAGACTTGAAAAGTGTATACAGGCTCAAAATCTCAAGAAGTTTGCATTGTAGCAGTCAAGTTAAGCACTACTGGAAATGAGCAAAACAACATTTACAGAACCTAAAACAGAAAGGGATAAAATAATACCAAGGGCTTTAGGAAGATTGTTACTACAGTAAGAGTGATAACCCTCATTCGAAAGTGAATGAAACCTGGGTACAGAGACCAGAAGGTGGACGCAGACATGCATGCATGCTGTACTGTACATACAGCACACTACATAACTAACACAATCTGTTTCAGAGCTTCAAAGATAACTGAAACTAACAGGAGGCGACCTGACAAAAGCCTTTTTTATTTTAAACATGTGTCATTTTGTACTTGTGAAAATGAAAGCAAATGTGTGAAATCTGAAGCAAATTAAATGTCTTCTCAGATCCATCGTTTTGGAAGAAGGGTGTGCAAACTTTTGCAGTACTGTACTTTAGAGGTGCATAGTAACAAGTAGCATTGGTGTGTGTGACATTTACGGTATTATAATCACTTTTATTTTTCCTGATGGGAGGGACGTCATAAAACATTAGGTTTGTGTGTATGTGTGTGTTTGTGTGTGTTTGTGTGTGTACATTTGGTGAGTGGATACCGTTCCAATTGCCAGAGAATCTATTGACATTGTTAGTGTGTGAGTGAACTCTGTGATTACACCAGTTTAGATTTTACAGCTTTTTTCCCCCTACTTTTTCACACTGCTTTGTTGGTGTGTTGTTTTAACTTCTGATATAATTTTGCCCATATTGCCTACTTTTGGTGTCCATACTTTTTCTCATCATGTTTGAATCAGAGAAAGAGAAAATAAAACCAGACAGATGGCAACATCACTAAATGACATTTCTGTCAGACAGCCTACACCACCAGACTGAATTATCGCTGTTTAAACAGATGGGTTGTTCTCCTTTATTTAACAAGAAGGGTGTGTGTGTGTGTGTGTGTGTGTGTGTGTGTACATGGAAGTATGTGTCCTTGAACATGCACACAAAAGAATCTATACCTCTGTGCCTGTGCCTGTGTATGGACATGTGTGTAAAGCACACATCATTACATGCATAATCATCTGGTTTGAGTGTTTCCTGTGTTAAATGAATGTTTGCACGATGTAATGTGTGTTTATTATTGTGGGATCCATCCTTCACATGTCTCTTAATTAAATGAACCTTGAAGTCTTTCATGGACTAAGCAATCACATGCACACATTGGTTTCCTCTCTGACTCGTGTGTACCGCAATGGGATTATCCACATGTGCTGTCCATTTAAGTCTCATCAAATCCAGATACACACTAATGCGAGTGAGCTGTGAGACTAAGATGGATAGGACGGGTTGAATTGTAATCAGTCCTTCTGTGGGAATTCGCCAGGTTTTTAATGACACTTCATGCTAAAATGTTATGTTTAAAAGGCAGTTGTATATATACGTTACAGTATGTTTACATGTTCTCATAATGTATATATACATAAGGGGCGTACAAGTCAAACTGGGACTTGTGAATGAAGGCATGAAAACGATTGACATTTTTTTGAGACTCTTAGCCGCGGTGAAATGCGAATGGTAGTAAGGCAGTACGTCTCTGAAATATGTGGAACACCTGATCCTTGAAAATCGACTGACAACTTGATGAACTGTACAATCATTCACAAACACTGCATGCACATTACAGGGACTCGGCTGGGAGTTATTACCACATCCCCTGTACAGTCCTGACCTCGCTCCAAGCCATTTCCACATGTTTGGGGCATTAAAGGAGTTCCTGGGGGGCCAGTGTTTCAGATGTGATGCAGGCAGTCTAATAGTGGCTCTGATGTAATGAGAAAAATTTCTACCTTGATGGTACTCAAGCACTAGTGAAATGCTGGGATAAGTGCATTAGTGTATAGGAGGGGTAAATAAGAGAGTCTTTTTGACTGTTCACTGTTATTGTGCCTATAATGCTATAATA
>JAQMYJ010000004.1:8034199-8075750 GCA_030014305.1 Clarias laeviceps | reverse complement strand
GCGTCTTAAATAAGCGGATCTGATTAATCCGAATCGGCAACAGGTGAGCTCGCGCTGTGACTGAGGCGGCAAACAACAAGAGGCGGCGCGGAGCTGGAACCGGAGTGATTATGATTATTATGTTGTGGCCGAAATCTGACACACTGTGACAGCTGAAGGCATCCAACATCTGCAATAATCTCCTTTGAACGGTCGATATTGAGATGTATCTGATACTTATTCTCTGTAAAGCCTCATAATGATTCTAATCTGAGGTGCTGTTTGTTAATTGGTTATTTTGAGGCTGGCAACTCTAAATGAAATTGTCCTCTGCATCAGAGGTAAGTTTTGTTCTTGTGTTCCTGGGATGGTCTTCACGAGTTTGATCATGGTGCTTGATTGGTTTTGCAAATGCACTTGACCATACAGTTCTTGCAAGACCTGTTCCAGAACAGCTGACCTTCGGGTCTTAAAATAATAACCGACTGTTGTTGTTGTTACTTACTTAACTAATGCCATATGTAGAAATTAAATCCAAACTTGTGTCCAGACTTTTAACTGGTATTATATACAGTACCTGTCAAATCTTAACCGAAATAACCAATGTTTATTCTACCCATAGCAAAAAAAACCTTATTAAGAAAGTTCAACACAATGATGGCATAGTGTGACACAAAGCAGAATTAAATAAACGTCCTGGAAAGGAACGCTTCTCTATGTCATCAAGACCAAGTAGTTTTTATACTACTTATAGGATAGCCTAGTATCATTTACAAAGTTCAAACCACAGGTAATATGAAGTTACCAATTTTAACTGGTATTTTAAAATTTCTAAATGTTCAGCTCTTCTTTTCCAGGATAATATTTTCAGACTGGACACATCCCACTTTGAGAATGGCCGTGGGAAAAGCCCCTACGACCCGAAAATGCTGTCATCCTCTCTGCTCATTGGTGGGTTTCTGCAAAAGGCTTGTGATATTCTTGCTAACTCATATATTGGCTTTGATACCCATTGCTCTTTTTTTCCTAATTGATAGATGGAGAGTTATATTCTGGAACTTCGGCAGACTTCATGGGACGAGACTTTGCCATTTTCCGAACCCTCGGAGCTCATCATCCGATCCGCACAGAGCAGCACGACTCCAGATGGCTAAACGGTAAGGCAGACAGCAGATGATTGAGAGGAGAAAAGCAAGTAGGTGAGAGTGTGTCTATGCGAAACATTTCTGCAGAGGAGATTAACTCCCGCTGAATGTTTCCTCTGACAGATTGTCTGAATTAGTTGGGACTTACAAGACACAAAAGGTCAATTTCGTCTTTAAGAGGCCGCATCGTATTTTCCCAGGATGCTAATCCCCCTCTCATCTGTCCCTGTTATCGGTTCTTATTTCAGCCATCAAACGCCCAGACCCTGGGTCACCATCACTGCCATAAGCACTGCCATATTGTCATGAGAAAAGATGCTTTTGTAAAGGTATTCTTCACACCTTAATCCCTGTCATCTGTTGCCACGGATACGTCAGATCTCACCTTCATTGTGCCTCTCTGAATGCTGTCTCTCCATCACAAAAGAGCCAGTGCCGTTCACAGGATTAGTCCGATGGCTATTCTATCAAGCCCTTATCAACAGACACATGGTCTCTTAACAAAACTAATGCTGTATTCAGGAGCCATTGACTGTTTGGATCAAAGAAGCTTTTTGTCTACTCGTTTTCATTTTTAAAAAAATTAAAGATAAGCTCTTCACCATGCATTCAGGATGTACATTTCAACCTTGTTTAAATAAATTAGAAGTTTCTATTTTATAGTTTAATAAAAAATTTGTGCAACCTGAAATATTCATTAAAACAATAAGAATAAGAAAGAAATGATGCTACTAAAGTTGCAAAGGCTGGGTAGATCTACACTTCATTTTTGTTTATACATTTACTGATACACATCCAGACAAACACTTATTATATGATGATATGCATATGTCCATTCCACTTCATTTAAATGTTGGAATGGTGTTAAACGGCACCATCGGTCCGTGAGCATGATTTCAATCAGAGAACAGGATCACTTAAATTACATTACACTTCAGTTTAAATGTGTTGTCATGATGTGGTCCAAGCATCTCTTAATAGTTAAGGTGAAAAAACAGTAACAGAAATCATGAATTATAACCAATATTTCTTTGGTATATGTTTGCCAGATCCCAGGTTTGTCGGCATCCACCTCATCCCTGAGAGCGATAACCCAGAGGACGACAAAATCTTCCTGTTCTTCAAAGAGAATGCCATGGACGGAGAACACACAGGCAAAGCCACCATCTCCAGAATAGCACAACTGTGTAAGGTAACAATACACATATCTCCACACCTTGATACAAGCAGAACCTCTTGACAAATTTATGAACTCTTGGCTCCCAAGTGGTTCAAGAACACTTTGATTTAACAGCAGAATGATGACATCCATGGTTGGGAATCACAATTTTCTAGGGTGGAAAGGATGCTGTCAATCAGTCAAAATGTCAAAAGATGTAAACATTGGCTTGGAGGAAGCATGTGTTCATCTTTACCCTGCCAAGTTATTGTAGTAGTAGTTGCATCGCGATTTAGCTACTGAATTGAAATTAGCAAGACCAAATTTTGGAAAATATGGAAAAACTTTTAACCCTTAACTATTCATTATATCTGTACATGATGTGTGTGTTTGTGTTTGTTATCCAGAACGATGAGGGTGGACATAGGAGTTTAGTAAACAAATGGACTACATTTCTAAAAGCTAAACTGACCTGTTCCGTCCCTGGGCTCAACGGCATCGACACACACTTCGATGAGCTCCGTAAGTGGGTGTTCATTTTTACACTCGAAAGAGCTACACTATATAAAACTACTTAACATCCAAGAGTAATGACCTTTGATGTGTTTTGTCCTTTCAGAGGACGTGTTCATAATGAGTGCCAAAGATCCAAAGAACCCAGTGATCTATGCGGTCTTCACTACCTCCAGGTAAAAACAATCTTCTGTCTTTTTGGTTTTACCTTATCACAAGTACACATATGTCAGATACACACCATGATGCAGCTCAGCTCTTTAGACATGTCTCCTTCCTGTCCTCTTTTTTTCTCCTATTCGAACTCCTATTTACAGTACCTACTGCCTGATCAGTAGCATCTTAGCCCAGTCTGGAGGAAATGAGATTAAAATGGGAAGCCAAGTGGAACAAAAGCAGACAAACTAGTTACATGAGAGGGCCAGACTTTGAGCATAATGGATGAGCACACAGTTCTTTCACACATATTGCCTGTGCCTGCGCGCGCACGCGTGCGTGCGTGTGTGTGTGTGTTTATGCAAGTGAGATATGAGGAAGAGAGCAAGCACATCATGATTAATTACTGTCAAGCACCAAGAAAAGCAGTGCGGTCAGCCAGAGCGAACTCGGCACTCCCGCCTCGCCGCATATCTAATATATGCAAAGAACACAACCCTCAAAAATTCAATTACCAGCTTTGAGGAATTAGCCGGCTTTAATTGGCTTTCTAAGTGCTCTGTTCGAGAGATGAATAGAAGTGCATTCTGAGGAATGGCATTTAATATTACCGCCTAATGAACCTACAGGCTACAGCACTGGATCGATGTTTTATCTCAGTGTGTGTGGGTGTACGTGTCTATATGGGTCTATGACCTTGACTGCATAGGAAGTGAATCAGTATGATAATTCTCCTTGTGCTAAATTGATTTTTTTTTAAACTAACTAACATTGTTTAAAGGCATTCAAGTTCCAAACACACATAATTTTTCTTTCTTTCTTCTGTTAAACTAATTTTTTTTTTTGTTAAACTTCTGGACAGTAATATATTTCGTGGGTCAGCGATCTGCATGTACAGCATGGCGGATATCAGGAGGGTGTTTCTGGGCCCCTATGCCCACAGAGATGGTCCAAATTACCAGTGGGTGCCCTTCCAAGGCAGGGTCCCATACCCCCGCCCTGGCACAGTGAGTTTCTTCCTCTAAATAATTCATTTTGTACTTGAGTATAAAATGATACCCCACTCTTGTATATTTAACCTCCTTGTATCTGTACTGTGCTATTGAACAGTGTCAGCATTTAGTAACGGTAAAGCTGTAACTTTCAGTTTTCTCACACTGGAACGTGTGACAAAAATCTTCAAGACAGAAGACTTTGCACTATCCATTTTTCTGATTAATATGACAAGCTGATTTCTTTTTGTGTTATTAACTTCAAAAGTGAGACAAAAAAAAAAAAACAGGCTGCTAAGGGGACTAAGCCTCATGTCATGTTGCATTTTATTCCTTACCTATGGCTAGACCAGAGCATCCACAGCTGAATTCACTTCATCTTCTTCTCCACCTTCCACAGTGCCCCAGTAAAACATTCGGTGGTTTTGACACCACCAAAGACCTGCCAGATGATGTTATCACGTTCGCCCGTCTGCACCCTGCTATGTATAACCCAGTGCAGCCGATCGGTGGACGACCCATCGTGGTGCGCACAGATGCAGAGTACCAGTTCAGTCAGCTGGTGGTGGACCGTGTAGAGGCTGAGGACGGGCAGTATGATGTCATGTTCATCGGCACAGGCTAGTCACTATTCATCATAATACTGAGGAATTAAACATGGCTTTGGAGCAGATATTATGTTAAACAGACATTTTAAGTATAGTAACATCAACACGGTAATGCCATGATGCTTGTACAGGTGTATCAGCTGGAGTACTACAACAGCTTGCATACTCTACCAGTCAAAAGTTTGGACACAACTTCTAATTCTGTGGTCTATTCCTGATTTTTATCAACAATTATTAATAATAATCTCCTTTAAACAGTTGATATGGGGATGTATCTGCTACTTATGTTTTGTAAAGCCTTCATAACGGCTCTAATCTGAGGTGCTGTTTGTTAATTGGTGTTTGTTGAGGATGGTAACTCTAAATGAACTTCTCCTCTGTAGCAGAGGTCAGTTTTCGGATTACTTTCCTGGGATGGTCTTCATGAGAGACAGTTTCATCATGGTGCTTCATGGGTTTTGCAAAAGCACTTGACAATACTGTTCTTGCAAGAACTGTTCCAGAACAGATGACCTTCATGTCTTAAAATAATGTTATTTGAATAATATAAATTAACATTCTTACTTAATTATATAATACCATATGTGTTATTTCATAGTTTTGAAAATAAAAATACACTATTGTTTCAGAATGTAGAAAATATATCCGAACTTGTGTCCAAATTTTTGACGCGTATTGTAAGTGTTCACCTTTCTTAACCTTTTTTCACATTTTGTATTGTTACGCTCTGAAACTGAATTACACCTAATTGGAATAATACGTCAAGACCCCATTAGTTCCGGTGCAACGACTATTGAAATAGAGATCCGTACAATTTCAGTGTCATTATGCTTTAATAGAAAGCTCCAGATTTTGTTAGATAACATGCCTGTTAAAAAGAAAATCATGAAGAAGCTACTTAATCAATTCTGGTACAACGTCTCTGTAAATGTATCAGTCAGTCAGTAGTCGTAAATGCAACCAAGTGTCCAAAGGTAATTCTGAACATAACGCTTCGACCACCATGAGTGGATGGTATTTTCAGTTGGTTTAGAATGTTAGGTCAGTAGTGTTTTAAGGTTGCCACATCATTAAATTGGCCAGTGAGTTCACTATATATTTATATGTATGTACAGATATGGGGACAGTTCTGAAGGTGGTCACTATCCCTAGAGAGAGCTGGCACGACCTGGAAGAGGTGGTGCTGGAGGAGATGACGGTGTTTAGGGTAACAGCACACTTGTAGTTCCCTGATCTATACTATACAAGATAGAAATTTAAGTATATATGTGGTATATAAATGACTCTAATTTGTTTATTCCTTTCTAGGAACCCACTCCTATAACGGCTATGGAACTCTCCACTAAGCAAGTAAGTCTACAGTGTAAGTCTAGTTTGGCTTGTGAAATTGAATATTGGTCCAAACTCACTAGCTTCTGCTTCCTTCCAACAGCAACAGCTGTACCTGGGATCAGCTGTTGGAATATCGCAGATGCCACTCCATCGCTGTGAGGTGTATGGCAAAGCGTGTGCTGAATGCTGTTTGGCCAGAGATCCGTACTGCGCCTGGGACGGCACGGAGTGCTCCAGATACTTCCCCACCGCTAAGAGGTCAGGACTTCCATTTAGTGCAAAGCGTTGGAAACCGAATAAGACAAAAGTGTTTTGTAATCATAATATCTTTTCATTTGTCAGATTCAAAATTGTGCCCTGATTTGTTTCATACAGGCAATCAGCCTGTCTGGAAAAAAACAGCATTTAAAGCATTCATTCAACCTTCCCGCAGTCTGACCACCACACATCACTCCACAAGAACTTACTTGTGCCAAGCAGTACAAACTCTACCCCAAAATATACACATTATGCCCCTGTTATACTATACATACACCATACACCACCCCCAGAGTCCATTTCTGCAGTTTTTAAATATAATCTACCACCTACATCGTTTATACCACAGGATAGGAGTTCCACCTGTTTCAGCATCGGCTATAGAAGACACACAGAGCTCTCTGAGCTCTTCACCATAAGCACATATCTTCACTACTGTAACTACTCTTTCCATTCTTTAATGCGGGTACCATTTGCAGCCATGATATTCAGACTTTTCCTTTTTTGGGAAATGTGGGCACGACGACACCCACCTCATCAAATACCTAAGAAATATTTAATTGCACCAGCTTAGTAATGAAGAACAGACTTCTCATGCTTTACACTCGTCCTGTAAGTCAGCTGTGTGTGTGTGTGTGTGTGCATGCGTGAGTGTGTGTGAATGGATGGAATTACAGGGTGTGACACATCAAGACAGAGTAAGATGCCATGTAAGATTTAAATAGTGATATATTCAGGTTATGCAAAGTAAATCTGATCCAGAGGTCTAGCTGGTGGGATTTCAGGTTTGGACCATCGTGAATGTTTTTTTACAATTCAGTGAGTGGTTAACATAGCAGACAAGCAGCACAGATGATTACATACATCCAACATGACAGGTTTTGTACAGACATTGTGCTCACTATAGTAATAATAGTTTACAGACCTCTCATTAGGATTCACCACCTAATGGCTACTATCCATTATGGTAAAAAGAAGATTAATCAAGCAGGATAATTTTTTTTTTCCATCTCAGTTTGAAAGAATTGACAGATTGGTGGTGTACTGAAGGAGGAGATAAAATATGGGAAGATCTGGTCCTGCGTTATGAGTCATTTTACCCCACTGACTAGTTTGATATTTTACCCTTTTGCAGTGAAACTCTCATAAAGGTTACTGACACTTTAACATCATAACATCATAACATTATAACATTATAGATGTTGTAAGATTGATAATAATAATAATAATAATAATATGCTATTATTATTATTATTATTATTATTATTAGTGTAGCCAGGGACCTCTGTATCTCTGAAGAAAATCCTACAAAACCTTTTATCAAAGTTTCATTTTATGAACTATTCAAATATTAATCTCACTGACTTGTTAAGGTATTGAGGCTTGGATGAAGCCCATTGAATTCAAGGCATCAGTCAAACAGTTTAATAACTATGAGAATACATTTAATAATTAATACAACTTTGATAATAGCGGGTTGTGCTTTCCACTGTTTAACAATATTAAAAAAATCACCTATCCACTGGCTATGCTTCACAGACCCCACTCTGAGAACTACTGCCTTAAATAATTAAAATGCGAAATAATGAATACCATCACCAAACTGCAGGAGCCTGTCGCCCATTTCAGTGTAATTGTACAGATCATGCTGTGATTTTTATTCAGCATATTTCCCCATCCCCCAAATTTAATTCTTGGCTATGCCATTGGTCTAATCTCTGCATTTTTTCCCGAAAATGCCTGTTAAAGGACCACAGCATGATCCAGTGCAGGAAATCCTTGTAATTATTTTTACGCATTTCTAAAATAAAGGGACGTGAGACTGTGCCTCCGTCTCGAAAGTGTGGCAGCACAAAGATAGCATATTACTGCAATAAAAGGCCTAACTTCAGCCTGGACCAGGCTCAAGACTGAAAGAGGTTTCCAAGACTGCAGACTCCCATTTTAACTGGACATCAGTAGGGACTGCAGTGTGGAGGCCCATAATGAATCAATGGAAAGTCTCCCAGCCATGAATCATTTTGCTTTGTGCACCAACTGGCCTTCCAGCATTTGGTGCGTTTGCCAGCGCATTTTCTTTCCTCGGCTAAGATGTAATGAACGCTTCTGAAGTTGATTTCCTAGATTGGAGCAACAGTGCACTCTGGTGGTGTCGTGTGGTCCGTTTCTCACAACTGGGAAAAATGTGAGCCAGGAAAGTGCATTAACCAAGTGTGTGATGCTGATTGCTAATTCATTTTCTATAACAGCAACTTCCACAGAAATTCAAACTTTAATGTTTATATTAATATACTTCTTTTAATCAAATATACAAGGGGCATTCAAGTCAAACCGGGACTTTTTCCACCATTTCTCTATATAATCCTCTGCTCCATTAATGCACTTATCCCAGCATTTCACTGGTGCTTGGATACCTTTCAGGTATAAAGTTTTTTAAGTATAATGATTACGTCTGAAACACTGGCCTCCCAGGAACTCCTTTAATGGAAATGGCTTGGAGCGAGGTCAGGACTGTACAGGAATGTGGCGATAACCCGGCTCGGAGACCTGTAATGTGCAAGTGGCGTTTGTGAATGATTGTGGTTACAGTTCCCACAGACAGACACATCTCTTTCTTAAGTTGGCACCAAGTTTTCCAACGATTTTCTAGGATCAGGCGTTCGACTCGCTGAATGTTCGCTGAAACATCTGCAGCAGGCTCCGAGCCACCTCGTCTGGGATCGTCATTCACAGATGTACAGTCTTCTTTAAAACTTTGCACCATTCACGTTTTATTGCAGTTAAGAGAGTCATCACTTTACTGAGCTTGAAGCCTTCTGTAAATGTAACATTTTTTTATGCCTTCATTTACGAGAAATTTCCTTACAGGTCTCAGCTTGATTTGAACGCCCCTTATATAGCAGTTTTGGAAGGAGTCTCAGCATGAATGCTTTGTAATCTCCAAAGGTCCAGCTGTAACTTTTCCAACATTGGAAAGTGGATTACAGTTTCCTCAGTTACATGACAAGTTGGGTTTTTTCTTCAAAAAGAATAAAAATAGAGGTTGATGCGGAAATTACTGTTTATAACTGCTGTAATGTAAATAAGGACAGGAACTAACTAGTTTTGTGGACGTTTTACAAAAGTTTTGACTATAAATGGATAAAACCGAAAATCATTTAGTACTGTTGGCAAATTGCTTTACGGTAAGAGGAACAAAGCATGCTTTGTTTCAGGTTACATTACACAACCATTGATTATTTTCCTATGCATGCTCCACTGAATGCCAACATACTATTTGTTTATTTAGTAACTATTATAAATTATTCAGTAGTACAGTGAAACTAATAGAAAGAGTAAGCTCCATCTTTTGTCTTGAATTACATGAATAACTTTCTCCTCCAGGAGAACAAGGCGTCAAGATATCAGAAATGGAGATCCTCTGTCCCAATGCTCCGATCTGCAACACAATGGTAATCATTCACACATACAGCATAAAGTGCACACACAAAAATCAATCAAAAGAAAATGTATTACTGGTGACTGAATGCATATGTATGTCTGGTGTGTTTGTTTCAGATGATCTGGAGGGTTACAGCAGTGTTGAAGAGAGGAATGTCTACGGGGTGGAGAATAGCAGTATGTTCCTGGAGTGCAGCTCAAAATCTCAGAGAGCTCTCATCTACTGGCAGCTCCAGAAGCCCGGTGATGAACGAAAGCTTGAGGTAACACATGCACACACATTTGGTCCAATTATAACAATAAATCTTTTGATTTGAAGGTTTTTATGATTAGTCTGAGTAATTCGGGAACTGCGGATCTCTTGAGATTTTAACGCACTACAGTATAGTCTATAGTGTTTACATAGAATGATGCAAGAATGGAATGAAAATGTTACATTTATTTAAATAACTCTCATTAAAAATGTTGTGAACAGAAAAGCATCTTCTAAATGTATCTGCATGACTGTATGCATTGCACTTCTGCCACATGAATGGCTAATTGGATCAAGGCATGAATAAGCAGCTCTGATCTGTTGAGCATGTATTATAGGTGATTTGATGCATTCGAATGGAACTTTTTAATTATGTTGCTTGACATATACAGTAATGGTTAAAACATGATACACCGCCCCATAAATTATCAAATATAACAACCCACTAAAACATAGTTATATTTACATTTAAATAATGTAGAAAAAAAACAGGCTGGTGAGGCGGCACGGTGGCTTAGTGGTTATCACTGTCGTCTTGCACCTCCAGGACCTGGGTTCGATTCCCAACTCGGGTCTGTTTGCATGGATGTTCTCCCTGTGCTTGGTGGGTTTCCGCTAGAAAAAAGATGTGTGCTGTTATTCTGACTTTTGGAAAAAAACTGCTAGGAGTTAGGGCCTCAGCTAGATCTCTTGTTCATTACTTCTGTTTTAAAAGAGCTCCTATTGTGAGCCATCTATGTTTTGTGTAAAACATTTCACAACTGTTGCTTTTTCTAAATATTTCGTTTGGACTGTACATGTGATTTAGGATTAAATTTCAATCTTACTTTACTCACTCAATCACTCACTCAATCACTCACTCATCGTCTATACCACTTTATCCTGTATTCAGGGTCGCAGCAATCTTACTTTACTTTACTTAAATACTGTATATAAAGACATGAAGTTTTTCCACTGCATTTTCTTCTCTGTGACGGTTCAAAGCGATTCCTACTGTATGTTACAGACTAAATGAAGTCAAATAAATGTAGACCAAATATTATAAAAAATTAAGCAATGTAATAAACCTCTACTGAATGATGGCACAGATTGGTAATAATTCATAATTTGTATTAATCTCAAATCTAATTTGTAGCCCCTGCTAGTTATATGAGAATATAGGCACAAGGCATGAACTAGATAATGACTGAGGCTAACTATTTAGCTAGCATTAAAACGTGTGGGTTTAAATTTCACATAATGGTGACTTAGCACTGTACCTCCAGGTTTGGGGGTTCTAATCTCACCTCTAGTCCTGTGTGTGTGGAGCTTGCATGTTCTCCCCATGCTTGGTAGGATTCCCATAGTTTAATGACTTGCTGTCTACGTAGGTTGATTGGCGTTTTTTAAATTGGCCTGTGTGCTCATGCACTACGATAGGTTGTGACCCCATCCAGGGCTGTGCACCCCATTTTAACCTAAATTTTAACCCTACAGAGAGTAAGTGGTATAGACAGTGGATGGATGGATGGTTAATATTCCGTATAAACAGTTTACGGGCAAATTAACAATGAGAAAATAAAAAAAGACAACTTTGTAAATGCTAGAAAACTACAATTACAAATAGCATCAACTATTATAATACTTTTTTAATGTGTTGCTCTTAGTAGCTCTTAAACCTAAGTTGATATTCAATTCAATTCAATTCAATTTTATTTGTATAGCGCTTTTAACAATTGTCATTGTCGCAAAGCAGCTTTTTGATATAAGGCTCTACAGACACCCCATCCCACCACCCCAACGCCAACCCAGACACACACACACACACACACACAGCTGTATTGCTTTTAAAGATAGTAATCTTAAACAGTACTGAAGTGACCCTGAAATAGTAATGATGATAATTTAATTACTCTCCATTTACATACTTCCCACTGTGAAAGAAAGCCTTCTCATTTAACTTTCAAACATACTTTCAGCTCCCAGATGACCCTAAACCCCCAGAAACCAGCAGGCAGAAACAGATACAGTTATTAGCTTAATTATCAATGGAATTCTACAACATGCAGTAAGCAACAGGGTTTCATATTTTTACATTTTAACTGTCTATTTCAGATTAAGTTGGATGAGAGGATGAGTCACACCGAGCGTGGCTTGTTGATCCGCAGCCTGACGCAAGCCGACACCGGAGTGTATCACTGCCATGCTGTGGAGCACGGCTTCATCCAGCCGCTCCTGCGCCTCACTCTGCAGGTCATCCCATCTCAACGCGTGGGGGAGCTGCTCCTGCGGACCGGTGCTGCCGATCGCGACTCACCTGCCAAACAGAAGATTTGGTACCGAGACTTCCTTAGTCTGCTGGAGCACCCAGACCTCAACAGTGTCGATGAGTTCTGCGAGCACGTTTGGAAAAAAGAGCGCAAACAACGTGGCAAGAAAGTTCCAAAAGCAGGGCTCGGGCACTCTCAAGCTCAGGCACAGAAGAGTAGCCAGAATTTACAGACTTCAGCTCAGACTCAGAATGATGGCCCAAAAGCAACAAATGTTCCAAATCTGCCCAAAATGCAGAGAAGCCAAGTCCCACAGGGGACCACAAGCACGGACAACCAGGGCCCCAAGCCGAGTCCAAGCACCACCTCAAAACTCCCAAATGCTCAAGGAACCCAGACCCATAGTCAGGGAAAGAGGGGCAACTCACCAGCCCGAAGAACACCAGCCAGCACAGCCAAGTGGAAACAGCTCCAGGAGAACAAGAGGGGGCGCAACCGGCGTACGCATGAGCAACAGAGACCACCCCGCAGTGTGTGAGACAAGATAACATACACACACACATGCAAACACATCAGACCCATTCATTCATACACACCGACATCATTTCAGCAGCTCTCATACATGTGAATGTTGCAAACGTTGAAACAAAAGCACAAAAATACTAGTCATACTAGTGGAAGAAGTTTGTCACTGCTTAACCAGAGGAAGAACAATTACGGTGACAGAACGGTAAAAACATTTATCGGCAACGTGTATAGTTGTGGACTGATACACCTTCCTGTACATAGAAATGTTTCTAGAGTGTATGAGTCCCCTAAGACTCTTTACTCCTGGAGCGAGAGAGGGGGATTACCATTTCCATGACTGCTTCCTCTGCTGAAACATCCATGGTCAAAAAAAATCTTACACGGAAAACCAAGATGATTTATTCAGGAATAAAAACTGAATGTTGACTATTTACTCAAATTCTTCCTGGAGGATTGTACCTGTTACTACGAGCTCTGGATCAGACAATGTGAACTGCCTTCCAGCTTAAAAGAAAATTATATATATATAAAAATCGAAACTACGGGAACTGGAGTCCGATTCAAAATGGCAGTGTTATAGGAGTAACCATAGCGGACACTGTATAGGAAAATAACTGCATATCCATGCATACAAGACATGGTTGGATAAAACTTAGGCATGTGTTGCTACCAGCCCGTCCGCCTCTTGTAACCCTTTGACTTAAATGTTAGCCTAATTATTTGTTGTATATTCATAATAAATGACTTGTCCAAGAGGACGAAGAAGTCCTTGAAGGACTCGTGCAAATTATTTGCCCTAAGTATGTTGTGCATGATGTTTAATTGAATTTTTTTTTTTTTTCTAAATTAAATTGCATAGCAAAACACAGTTTCAAATTACAGGGGGTCTTAAGAATTCGAGTATTTTATTTCATTTAAAATGTCATTAAAAAAATGTCTTGTGCCAACCATTGCATTGAAGGTGCTATATTTGGTTATTGCCACCTCATCTCTTTTTTTTGTTTTCTTTTTTTTTTGTGTCATTCAAATGTGCTATCGCAGTCTATGTTGTAGCTTAGGCTGAAAGTGTAAATATATACAGTCAGACAACACATGACTATTTATTGCTGATTTTTAAAGGGTTACAGTTATTTTTGATATTGTAATGTTTTAAGCTCGAATTTAAACAAAAGTGAATGAAATATGATAAAGCACATGGATGGACCAATAATCTTTGCCTTTTTTTTTGTTTTTTAAGTTGAACTTATTAACACATTACATCTAAGAACCGAGAAACATGCAACTCATTTTTTTCATACCTTTAATTCCTGTCACTGACCTCTTTGTCTCTCTTTACTCTTCATCTTTTTTCTGTAATGCCCCCCAAAATGAATCTGTCTATATTTCTGTATTTGTATGAATGACTCATTCATGAAATTGCAAAATATTACGGAGCTATGAACAATTTGTAAGAATGCCATTAGATGTGAGACTTCCTGTAGAAATGTGTAGGCTAAACGTCTGACTGACAGCCACTGAGTACGAACCGCATGTGCATTCGAACCCTAGTGTATCCCCTTTACTGTCAGTGTTTCGTGTGTGATAATGTCTTTTCCATGAATATAAAAGATGCGAACATTTTTGTTTCGTTTGAACAAGACAATAAAAATACCCGCCCCTTTTTTGTGCATTATAAAGCTGTAATCTTTTGTAAAAAAAAAAAAAAAAAAGGAAAGAAAAAACAAATACCCATTCCCCCCCTGAACTGTATTATGTTTCAATGCAATACAGAGTGCTCCCAGTGTTTCTTCAGACATGTTTTGTCTGGTGGAGATGGGTAAACAAAGGGAGACAGGAGCTCTTATAACTGTCACTGGGTGTTTCTGGCATGTTTCGGTTGTCTAAATAAATATTTCCTCTATCATTATATGTTGCCATTTAATGTTTCTGTGTTCGTGCATTTTCTTGCCGTACATCTAGGTGCTTAGGAAAGACTCACATCTACCATTTGTCTGTCAGTTAAGCTACTGTGTAATTCAGTCAGTGACCCATCAGCTGGCAGTCACTTCCACGTGAAGCTTGATAGCCCATACTGGACTCAGGCCTGGACTAAACACTCTCTCTTCAGCAAAAGCAGATAAGTTAAGGTTTAACAACTTGCTGTAGCACCAGTACTTTTAAAAAGGCGTCTGTGTTTCTACATGAATACTGTATGCACTGACTCAAAAAAGCTATCTTGGTTCAAATGGTAACCAGCTTTAGCATTTAGTCAAGAACACGGCTTTGCATGGAGGGCAAAGAGAATGGTGATAAGCCTGTTGACCAGACACAGTGGCTGCCAATGCAATCTACTGTATGGTGACAACACATTTTTCCATACAGTACTGTGGAAACGTCTAAATCCACCCCTAATTTCTTCACATTAAATTAGTTACCATTCAGTACCACCATATCAACAATATGTACAGTATGTATGTTTTTACAGTATGTATGTATATATGTATGTATACTGTATAAGCTTCGCATAGCAAACAAGCCCAGTCTTGTGCCATTGAGTAAGCTTTTGGAGTAATTAAAACATTTTTTACAGAAAATTTATAATATACAGAAGTATATTTACATGTAGTGATGACTACAGACAAAATTGTAAAAGGTGAGGGCAGAAAAATAGATTGAAAAATTGAGTGTTTGTCCCATGCTCAAGCAATGGTGTTTGGCCCGCCAAACTTCATGGCTATGATGCTTAAAGAATATAGACCCCTGTAGAACCTCTTTACTGTACATACAGTGCTACAGTTGGGTATTAAATTAAAAGTCAGGATCTACTGTGCCACTGTGTTATTAATATAACCTACGATTGCCTGTGGATCAGATCAATGAACCGTAGGCAGCATGGCATCATAGGTTTCACGCTCAGAGTTTTATCAGCTTGGACCACCAGTGAGACCATTCAGTGTCACTACCACATTTGCTTTTACAGCTACTGTAGCATGTGTGTCATTTTATCAGCTCATAAATTTAATGCACATTTAAACACGCACAAGAGGTCTCTAATGAAATTGGTGGATTACATTCTGGCTGCTGCTCTGTTGCCACAGCAGGCTATCAACACTCTCCACCAGGGTGAGCTCATTAATCAAGTTCAGAGGGTCAGAGTCGCTGAGATTACAGCACTGTTGGTCTGTAAATGTACAGTAAGGCCGTTGTATTCGGCTACTCCTAGCACTGATGCAAATTTAACAGTAACACACTCAGTAAAAAAAATAATCAGTAAATATATACAACAATGAGTTACAGTTTTAATACACTGGTACATTTTTTCGTAAAACCTGCATTTTGATCCAAAATAAAGAGGAAAAAGAGGAAGGGAATTGATTTCCCCTGAAAGCACTTTTAACTGAAACGTATAAATCAATGTGTGCTAGAAAGCCATCCAGTCAACAATCAATAGGACTTGGGAACATGTTGCATTATGTTGCGTGTCAGCCATCTTGGTATCTGTGGCAGTATGTCACTGTCACTAGTGACATAGTAAACAAGAAGTTGTGAGAAATTGATGTGAGACAAATGCTATCGCAAGCAAACACCTAAATGGAAAGAAAATCCAAGAAAGAGAAGAGGATTTATCATGACAAGTTTACACAAGATTTGCTCCTAAGATACTGTTTAATTAAAAGTACTGTATATACACTACCAGTCAAAAGTTTGGACACACCTTCTAATTTCATGGACTTTCCTCATTTTTTATTTCTTTCTACACTGTAAAACAATGCTGAAGGCATCTAAAATCTGCAAAAATCTCCTTTGGACAGTTAATATTGAGATGAATCTGCTACTTATGATCTGTAAAGCCTTCATAACGGATCTAATCTGCGGTGCTGTTTGTTGTTGCTGTTGCTACTCAACAACCTAATGCTATGTGTGTTATTAAATAGATTGGAGAAAATCCAGTATTGTTGGAGAATGTAAAAAAAAAAAAATCCAGATTGTGTCCAAATCTTTTGACTGCTATTGTATGAAGTACATAAACTGTCAAGCATATACTGTAGTGCGGACAAAATGCTCTTTGCATGCACTATACTGTAGATGATGTAAAAGCCATTTCACATTTAATACACAATACACTATATAAAGGGAGACCTTTGGGACTCAGTCATAACTTCTGGAACCAGTTAAAACTAAATAAACTTCCTCAAAGCAAAAACTTGCTTTACTTGAACAAAAGCCGTTTTTTCTAGAATAAAGGAAGTCATTGAGCTAAATAGGGAAGTCAAATTAGGATATACTTCCACCTAGTGGTTAAAATAAAAATTACAGGAGGCGGTAATATATCTGGAGGAAATTTTACTCTTTACTCTGTCTTTTCTATCAAAGCCCATCAGCAAATTCAGTGTTTTAATATAGAGGTAAGTCTTTCCCAGGTACTCCAGAGGAAAATCTCCATCAGCCCAGTAAAGTAGAAAGATGAAATTCGTTTCCTGTTTTTCAGGAGATTTACATAAACTATTTCTTGATTTGTTCAAGCATTTCTTGAAAATGCTTCAAAATGAATTAAATTATTATTGTTAAAGAAAGAAAGTCTTATAGAGGATGATGCAGTAACGCGACTTCACCACTAGGTGGCAGTCAATGACTTGAATATGGAATAGTGCTACTGTAAGTACCTCTGTGGCATTTTTCAATATTGTGTAGTGTTGCGACTTGCTACTGAAATGTTATAAATCTCGATAGTACATTATAAATCTATACAAACCGGCCATGATATTCAAGCTTGGCCATTGCTAAAACAAATAAAGTAACAATTAGAAAAATGCAATATCTATTTGTTCAGATCTGGTTCTGTGAAAACTATACGTTAGCTAATTTTCTATCAGAATCAAAATACAATGGAGTCATTCAAAAAAAGACCTGAATATGTTAGTATATTGAGTCAACAGCCAGAAAATCTGTTTCAAGACAGGAACATTATTGGTCTACAGTATATCCAATCTGGCAGAGCTTTAACAATTATGACGAGAAGAATAAAGTAAAATATTAAAATCCAGATGTGCAAAGTCGATACAGACATACCCCAGCTGTGATTTCCACCACATATTGATGCAAGGGGGTGTATATGTTTGAAACTAACAAATATGTACTGTACTTGATTGCCTGTGCCAGAATTTATTTATTAAATATATTTTATGTATATTGTATGAATCAAGAGGTAAACACTACAAAATGTGGAATAGTGGGTTCAATATACATGTATATACGAAAGAATATTTATGAAAGACGTTATCTAACAAAGATATAGGAAATACCTACAGTATATTCGATATTTATGACATTATCATCGTCGTCTACTGCAGGGGGCCTGGAGCCTATCCCAGAAGACTAAGGACACAAGGCAGTGTACACCCTGGGCAGGGTACCTATCCAAAACAGGGCACACACACAGACATACAAACATGCTCATTCACACACTAAGGGAAATTTGAGAACGCCAAGTTGCTTAATCTGCATGTCTTTGGACTGTTGAGGAAACCCACCAAGCACAGGGAGAACATGCAAACTCCACACACACAGACCTGAGGCGGGAATCGAACCCTAACCCTGGAGGTGCAAGGCGACAGAGCTAACCACTAAGCCACCATGCCACCATTAATGAGATTATAGCCACCAAGCCACCTTGCTTGTTACCGTAGGGCCAGGGGTAGCTCAGTGGTTACTCATTGGACTACGGTTTGGAAGATCCCAGGTTCAAACCCCACAACCACCAAGTTGCCACTGTTGGGCCCTTGAGCAAGGCCCTTAACCCTCAACTGCTCAGATGTGTAATGAGATAAAAATGTAAGTTGCTCTGGATAAGAGCATCTGCCAAATGCCTAAATGTAAATTATAATGCTTTAAATATTGGCCTGTGAAATTATATCATTTTCAAGTGGATTACATGAAATTTGCAGGTCAAATAATGTGACACATTAGTTCCCATTATGTTTTTATTAATATGCTGTGAGGCATGTTGTGTTTGCAATGGATGTGCAATTTTAGCTCAAAATATGCAGCTCTTGTATATGAGAGAGTCAGTAGCCCACCATAAACCTGTCCATATCTCTTATCTACATGTGTGATGAGTATGCAATATATAGACTCACGAATCAAAGGACACATCAGACTCTCTGGCTCACATTGCACCCCAGAGGATTTTGAGTGAAGGGATGAACTAAGAAAACAAGTAGATTGAGGTCAGCATGAAGAAAAGCAAGTCTGCTCTCTCTCTCTCTCTCTCTCTCTCTCACCTTCACTTTCTCTCCTCATCTCTGTCTCTCCTTCCAGCTAAAGTAAATACAAATGGATTATAATTGTTGACCAGGGCAAATGATGTTGTTTTTTTTGCTGACATTATTTTAACAGTATTCACTGCCCAAATAATAGACTATACTGATCTAACTGGAAAATGTACGCACACACACTTACACACTCACAGGTTTCACTCATGCTCCGGATTGCAAAAAAAAAAAAAAAAAAAAACATTTGTTAAACACATTGGAATTTCAGACCCCAGGTGTTTAGAAATGCCAAGTAACCATAGTAACGCTGCGCTGGGTTATAGCAGGATGGCCTGATGGATAGATTCAAGAAAGCAGACACATAACTGGGGCAAAGTGGTGTACACCTCACAGATCCAGAATCTGTGAGCTTGAGTTCGTGGAGTTTCACATTTTTCCCTCATCCATATTGGTTTATTCTAAAGATCCTAGTGGAAAAATGTGTGACTCTAAAATGGCCCCGAAGTGCGATGGTGAGTGTGTGTGTGTGAGTGTGGTGACCTGCAGTGAACCCACTATTCCTGCAAGCTCTTGTGTGTGAAAATCCCAAAAGATCAGCAGTTTATGAAATATGAAAATACCTGGCACTAACAACCATGCCACTGTCACAGTCATTGTGATCACATATGTCTCCCATCCTGATGTCTGATGTGAACATTAACCCAAAGTATTTGATCTGTTTCTGCATGGCACTGAAAGTACTGATGACAGACTGGATACGTGTGTTAATGACTAGATGGACAGGTGTTCTTTTAAATGAGTCAGTAAGTGTATAATTTTTGTTCATAATTGTGTGTGTGTGTGTGTGTGTGTGTGTGTGTGTGTGTGTCATAAGATGACTCAGCACTTTACTACTGCTCTAATTTGATGGATATTACACCCAATCCACAACACAGCTATCTTCCCTTGCTCTGCTATAGCCACACATTCCCTTTTCTTTGTCTTATTTCACTGTCCTCACACTTTTTAAATGTACAAAAAGCTTTAATTCCGGATTTAATTCCAGCTTTAATTCCATTTCCTCCTAATTTTTAGATAGAGTCGTATGTGGTCGTTAACTTCCTACCTTTTGTCTCTAATTGTCCTTGCCAAAATGATTTGCCGGAAACCAATTTATAGGTTTTAAAAATTTAACTTATTAAAAAAATAATAATAATAAAAACTGTAATCAGACCTAGTACGTTCTAATTGCTAGGTGGCTTTTTAAGCAGGCTGGATTGTTACCCAGAATTTACGCAGTTCTAAGATAAATACTGTCCCAGTCAGACTCACTGAGGTGCTTATTTGGTCCAGAAACCGTTGCATGCATATCAACATCTCAGTGTAGGCAAACAACCTAGCTATCTGTTCAGTTCAAATTGAGGGAAGAATTACTTGATGTGGCTGACAAACTTCACTACCTCGTTAAAAGATTTGGTTGACACAGTTGCAGAATGGGAGAGACACAAACACATGTGATGGTGTCTGAATGTTCTCTAGTTTATTATCTAACAAAGGAATATTTACGTCCTTAACCTTTTCTGGTGAAAGTGTTGCCGTATACTGTAGCACTCACAGAGAACAAAGAAAGAAGGAAACATGGTGAATTCATACAGTACATTTCCCGAAATGTTAGCGTATTTACGCAATATCACACTCAAAGTTGTGCTGTTGTGCTGGTTATCAGCAAAGTTGTGATGCAGTCATAGGCATCACAGCCATGCTGATATTCAGCACAACAGCATGACCTTGTGTGATGATGCTTTTATTTAACAGTTCAACAAATATTATTTATTATCAACAGATTATGATTTGTTTCTTTATTTTACCAGCTATATTGCCTTCACCAACACTTTCCTTTTACTAGTAATAACCGCATCTGGCAGAGTTGGCATCTGACAGTTTGATTATCAGGGGTTACAGTAATTAAATTCTTACTTACCTTTATAAGTACTACTGTAAGTTGTACTTATACTGTAAGCACGTACTATATAATACTATACTATATACTATATATACTATATAAAGGCTAAAACATGAAGGTGGTGGACAGTCCTGTAAATCTTGTATTATATTTCGATTTATTACACTTTAGAATAAAAAAATAAAAAAAACTTTAGAATAATGTAGTGTAACTTGCGGGTTCTGTGGTTGAATCCCAAATAGCGCTAACTGGAAACCGAATGCTTTCTTAAAGGATGTATAATCGTTTTTTCCACACACCAAGTAGTGCCCTTGGTTAGGGATGACAGAGGGATTTGGGATTCAGCCTTGTGTTAGACTCTCATTAGCTTTGTAGCTTGAGGTCTTAAAAAAAACATGGAGGCAATTTGGGAACGTATTTGAAGCAATTATGAAGCAGAATAGTTGTTGTTTAAGATGACTTAACGTTATCACATGTGTTGTCTTGCTAAAAGTGCTTCCATGAATGGTTTTGAATGTGGCTTTTGATAGGTACTTTCACCCATGCTGTCGACCGACGTTAAGTGTAATTACTAATTGTAGAAAACCTGTGACACGGTGGAATACATGGAGGTAAATGTCCCAGTGATGTTACAGTCCATTATCACCACTCGTGTAAAGCCTCTCTTCCAAACAGACTACCCGGTCAGAACAAACTGCTGTATAAGTAACTTGAGTTACATAGATACTCACTGAAATGTGTCACAAATACAATGTCTGTTAACATTCCCTTTTCCATCAAAATGTTCCATCAAAAGAATCTGGCTATTAAGGCAGTTGAAACGAATACTCCACTGCTCAAAAGTTTGGGATCACTTTCTAACTCAATGGTCATTCCTGATTTTTAGTTCTTTCTACAGTGTAAAATAATGCTGAAGGCGTCCAAAATATGCAATAATCTCATTTGAATAGTTAATGTTGAGATGTGTCTGCTACGTATGATCTGTAAAGCCTTCATAACGATTATGCTTCATAAAGATAATGCTACAACACTCAAGAGACAGGCGCGATATGTATAAGAGACATGAGTAAATGTTCCATGTGTAGGAAGCTGTTGTGTCATACTGGTTTTCCAGTCACGATTTCTGAGCTCTGTTCGAAACATAAAGCACCATGTATGAAGTGTATATGCAGATTGGAAATTGTGCTACAATGACATACAATGTTATACTGTATATTATCTCATACAATACTGCTCAAAAGTTTGGGGTCACTTGCAAATTTCTTTGTTTTTATTTAGTCATTTGCATATTTCTTTGTTTTGGTTAGTCACATAAATGATAAATTCCCACATACATTTGAACTCCCCAGTTTTGTTGTAGAAAATAAATCACTAAACAAAAACAAAGAAATTTGCATGTGATCCAAAACTTTTGAGTCTTGAGTGCTATAGCATTATCTTATCTTTTTATTTTCTTTTGAAAATATAACTTTAAGGCTTATCATGGTTCCCAAAAGCAAGCCACACCCATGCTAGTGATAGCAGCAGAAAAAGGCAAAGGAGAAGTGTCGATATGGGTGTGAAAAAAAGACACAAAGGTGGAAAATCAGTGAATGATCTTACTTACGATTTAAGCAACACTTGTACTGTGCAACATCCCATATAGCTTTACTACTGTAAGTATGTACTGTATAGTGCTGAAGTGAAATACTCTATGATGTTTGCACAACGTCCAACCTGCAAAACACCCGCTTTCACAAAACAGATTCCAAACATTAAGCAATTTTTTTTACTTTCAGCTGCTTCCTGAGCTGTTTTTTTTTTTTTTTTTTGGGACTTGAAGAAATTATTTTGTGGCATTTTTTTCACAAAGCAATATATGTGCATTTACAGCAGCAAGTTCCTTCATGGACCAATAGTTAGCACTCAGAGCTCTTACTGTTGAGACTGGGGTTTGAGTCTTGCTCAGACACTCAGTTTAAAGCATCTGCTGAACAGAGAGGTAAAAAATGCTACTGTCAGCAGAATAAGCATTACGAGAATGTAGTTCAGCTAAGAGATCAAATTAAGTATTACATTAAGTTATGAAGTCATATTTGCAACATTGTAAATGTGGAGTCATTCTTTCAGCATCACTGTCTGGTAGCAGCAACATATCATTTCATTTCAAAAAATCTCAAAAACAAGCTATTGCCAGTGGTGTTCCAGTGTTCATAAGGTTGACAGAATGTTTTGACAAAACAAAAATTCCTGGTAGTAAAGGACTACTGAGCTTCTTTCCTTTTCCTTTAAAGGTCACATATTTTTTTCCATTTTAACATAAAATGGTGAGTCAAAATTGAACTGCACTCTGGCTGTAGAATTTACTTTAATTAATTATCTTTTAGAAAAGACAAATACCATCATAACTAATTTTTTGACATAATCTTCCATCGTCAATCATCCATCTGACAACAAGCTTTTGTATTTCCTTGTTAAATAATGTTTTAGGCTGAGCATCTGAGTGAATCTTCCTCCTTCACCAAACAGGTGAAAGTCCAATGAAGCAAGTCCAACGAAAGTCCAATTTTTTTGCAAAGTGGGCAGAAGCATGCGGATGTGATCAACATCACCTTGCCCTTTGGTTGGTATTTCTCTGTGTTTAATTTATAGTTCAGGCTTCAGCTCTTTAATAATCATCTCACTGTAAAAAGCCCTGTTGATTGTTGAACCTTTTTCTTGATAATGTTCCAATACTGACCCCTGATAATCCCAGAAAACTGTAATGATCAATTCTATAGCTGATGGTTGATTTATTTATTTTTTTTGGTCAGCGATTGAGGATGTTTCTGTTCCATACTCTGCCGTTTACTCTCAGGGTCATAGTGATGAATCCATGTCTTGTCACCAGTTACAGTAAGAAACTTTCACCTTCTTTAGAGTATTAGTCCAAATTTTGTTTGCAGATATATAACGCTTTTGTTTATTCTCTTCTGTTAGTTGTTTTGGTACCAGGTACACTCTCAGACCACAAAAAAACCAATGACTGCACTGCGCTGCTATACAATTACAAATGAACTGATGTAACACATTCACACCCGCGCAGCAGTGACTGGGGAAACAGTAGCCTTGAACGGAAAGAGTGCGGATCATTTTTGACTCACCTTTGTAATATAGATCTCAGAGCTCCCCCAAAGTGTGTCTGTTATTTGAAGCTGATAATGCTTGTTTTTTTTATACCTTAAACTCACTCTATTTCACTCCTCATCCTAATGGGCTGTTTCAGTGTCTTTGTAAATGATGAGAAGAGCTGAGCTAAGCTGCAGACAAGCATCTGTAACCCACCCACTCTTTTACAACCTGTAGATCTAAGGATAAAAACAAAACCACTCCAAATACCAACACCACTGCAGTGTTATGTAATGATGCTGAGAATGCTGTCTTCACATTTTGAAAAAGGAAAATTATAGTCTTTTTAAATATGTCCACTATACCTGTTGTATTTATATATTTATATTTTATGTATTAAGATCATGTACTTAATGTGTGTGTGTGTGTGTGTGTGTGTGTGTGTCCATCTTACCTTTAACTCTCTCATTGGCTGTTGGATTTTAAGAAGGCAGATTAGGCCTGGCTTCTTAATGGGGTGTGTCCTATTGCTAAGGTGAACTGCAACAGTGAAGAAGAGACACATGTCTCACTGTCCCTTTAAGGGGCTATTTTAGTCAGGCAATTTTCAATTGTCATCATCAGCAGAGCGGGACGTTAAGGGTGGAATCAGGAGTGTGGAAACTGTTGAGAGCGGTGTGCAGGGCCAGAGAGCCTGATGGAAACTTTTCTTCCATATCTCACATATGGAAGACACATAGAACATTGTGAAGGTATGTGATATGATAGAATTAACTTCCTGTACTTTTGCTTTGTGTGCATGATCTATAGATGTCTGCGAGTCATTGTGTTGATCTATGTCCATGCTGTAAGTGTTTATGCATTATTGTTGACACACTGAAACATGAAACAGAGATACTGTTTAATTCAAGAGATTATTGAGCATTAGTGTGTTTGCGTTAGTGTTCGTTCCACACTTATCCATAAGAGTAAATATTAGACCATTTCTATTCCGTTGTCCACTTCACACAATATTTAGGCTATAGAGGTGCATATTCAAATTTTAATGAAGGTCATGGTGTGTGTGATCAGGTGTCAGGCTTCGGTTACACACTTCTCATGAACTGCAGCTGTATGCACTCACGATATACAGTACACCAAATACGTCAGGCACACATGTCTGTGGTAACTGTGGTTGCCTTTGTATCACTTAACATAAAAGTGCATTGTTGAGAACATTAAAAATCATTACATTGTAGTATTGCACCATTTGCTTAACTATTATTTGGAATAGCTGTCTATCTCTCACTCCCAAGTGAAAAAAGAGAGAGAGAAGGATGGAGAGAAAGGAAAACATGGAGCAGTTTCTTTGATAGTATTTCTGGTGCTAACAGCAGTTAATGCTAATGGACAGCTTAGCCTGACGTTAATACGGTTAGATCTCTTTAACTGATGGGCTAAGGTCATTCTTGCTCTCTAACACTGATAAGGGCCAGTGGGATGTTCTCAACCCGGACACAGAAAGAACAACTCAACCCTTGAGCTTAAAAAATGTCCTCAGTTAACCCGACTGATGAGTGAAGTGGATGGAGATACTTTTTACTTTCGGTGTCAAAGAAGATCAACATTTGTGTAATTGGGATGCGGCTGACGTCGTAAAGTTGTAAGGCATATGTTCATGCTCGGCTGACCATGCAGATGATATCGGATGTGTCTGCATGTCAGCAATAATGATACGTCATGGGGAAATGAAATCCTTTTGGAGAAAAAAGAATATTCTTCTTAAAGATACTGTATGTTGTCTGGGTTAAAGTTTCTCAAATAAACCTGCTGTGGCCGTGCAGCTTCTTTAATGATCTTTTATATTTTAAGTTTAGCTGCATTTTAGGTTAAATTTAGCATAGCGGATAACCAATCAGGACTATATGACACTTACTGTATAAAAGACAACTGAAATAACGTCATAAATAATTAAAAAGTTTATTCCAGAAGGTGTCAGCTGTCATAAAGCATCCATAGATTATCAAGAGACATGGCTGTTATGTTAAAAGATGATCCTTCATGAAAATATTCAGCTTGACATACAGTATGTTAGATGTCTTGTCAAACATCAAAACCATGATTTTTCAAAAATGTGTTTCTATAAGAGCAGCTCAGACAGTAATACCAGCTTCAAAGCATATCGCAGGTGTTAAGTGATTGTCCTGATCACATATTAAACACACATAAAACACATAGAGTAAAACCTTGTGTAGGTCATAATCTACATAAACATTAAAAAAGTGTGTGTAATTGTAAATGTGAAGTTTCCTATGTGGTGATATTTAACATTTTTGTAAGGAGTCTCATGTCCAAGTTATACATTATACAGTACATTATATAATATCACCATTATAGTTTATACAGTAACTGTTATACATTATAGCTGCTATAATGTATAATTAATAACAAGAACTACATTGGTTTACAGACATTCAACAACATTGAAATAAAAAGGGACAAAGCCATGAATGTTATGTCATTATTTATTATTGTTGTGGCATAAACAAATATAAACATATAAACAAATTATATAAATTATATTAATTATACAGTGCATCCGGAAAGTATTCACGATGCTTCACTTTTTCCACATTTTATGTTATGTTACAGCCAAAATGGATTAAATTCATTATTTTCTTCGAAATTCTAAAACAATACCCCATAATGACAACGTGAAAGAAGTTTGTTTGAAATCTTTGCAGATTTATTTTAAAAATAAATAAATAAAAAATAAAAAAAATTCACATGTACATAAGTATTAACAGATTTTGCCATGACACTCAAAATTGAGCTCCTGTGCATCAACAGGTGCATCCTGTTTTCAATGATCATCCTTGAGATGTTTCTACAACTTGATTGGAGACCACCTGTGGTAAATTCATTTGATTGGACATGATTTTGGAAGGAATTTTATGAAAACCTCCGAGACTTTTATCAAGGCACAGATTTGTGAAAGGGTACAGAAACATTGAAGGCCAGATGAGCACAGTGGCCTCCATCATCTGTAAATGAAAGAAATTAGGAGCCACCAGCATTCTTCCTAGACCTGGCCGCCCGGCCAAACTGAGCGATAGACGGAGAAGAGCATTAGTCAGGGAAGTGACCAAGAAACTGATAGTCAGTCTGAAAGAGCTCCAGTGTTTCATACTGTAAGCGATGTGAAAAACTTTCTGGATGCATTGTATAAAATAATATCTATATATATAACTGTGGAATAATTCCTATGGTATAAAAGGAATAAAAAACAAATTTTAACATAAACAACTTTTTTTTCTTGTGGCAACCCATCGTTGATCACACTGGGTCATGCTTTATTCCATAGCTTACCTAATTTTTTTCTTACATGCCTTATCTCACAACCTTATTTCAGTTTATGGAGCTTATCTCAGGTGTTATGACAAATTCACATTAAAATAGCTAAAAGCATTCTTTATGTTTGCTGTTTTTTCATGTTGTTTTATGTCAATTGTCAAATAGATGCTGTGTTTTTCCAAGAGCACTGCCATTAAAAGTAATCTTTCCTTAATATACTCATAACTATGTCACAGACTCACCAGAATCAGTTAGATACTCCAACTCCCAGAAAACACCACAGCCTACAAACATGGTCATCAGCAACTACACTTCCCAGCATACACACACACACACACACACACACACACACACACCTCATGTTCACAGATACCTGATTGTTTATCGCGTACACCTGAGCACAATGACTTACACACAGTATATAAAGTGTCCTCTTATGGCCAAGGATTGTTAGAGATAGATAAAGGGACTTCAAGTGGGAGATTGTGCAGGCTGTAATATAACAGTGTAGCTGATCTGTAGGTGCACAGGTTTGATATTGTATACTACAACTGAGTGCCTGTATGTACTAATACCCCTTGGTTAGAAAATATCCCACAGCCATTAATATACTGTAGTCTGCAGTTCTATGGTCAGTGAGAGGTAAGCTTCTTGAGGTTGTGTAGACTTTGGTGATCTGTTCTGCAGTGAAGGTAAAAAAGGGGGTGGACAATTTACATTATTATAGCTAAACAATCGTCCAGCCTTGAGAAAGCTAATCATGTCTGTGGGTCTTTTCCAGTGCAGAGCATTCATGTTAATTCAATGAGAGGCTAAGCTTTTTCTGAAATCATACAATGATGTCCTCCTTTTTTGTATTATGTGTCATCCTGGGAAAAACCTTGTGAAATGATGAAATGAAATTTCACCTGATGATGAAATTTCTACTTTTTCTTGAAAATGGCACACATTTCTAAACTGAAATAAGTACTTCTTTATATGTATTTCAACCACTAATAAAATTCTAACATTTAAAATATTGCTGATTTCCAAAAATCAAAAAGCTGATGACCATGTTTAAAGATTTCAGTCTGACTGCAGACCTTTGTTTCTGATTACATGCTTTCAATCAGGCTTTTGTCCATTTTTCTGCTGCAAGTAACTCTACAGCAACTTCACTGAGGACATAACATTTTCTGTGTGCGGAAGTCACTCCTAGCTACCCAGCGTTTAGACATATTTAGGCAAACTGCCTGTTTTAATTTCCATGTTGAACCCCAACATTGATCTGACATTGATCTTTGCAGAAAGATGGCTTAGGTGAGGATTTTCTTGGCTAGTCTAAAGCTCCCCACCCTTTTTTTTGTTGGTGGTGTCTTAAGGGTCTTGCTTTATGATGAGGCTTCTCCTTGTTATATGGAATGTTCTTTTTCTTTAAAATGGCATCTGTACTCTTGATCACTTTGGTAGAGGTTAATCTAGGTTGTGGCTCATCTGTGTTTCTTTATAAATTTAATCCATGTCTTACTACTGCTAAGTGGTTTGCATCTGGTGGTATGGCCTATACTGGAAAATTTACCATGATTCTTCTCTTAAACTCTTCTTCAAATGGTGGATTGTGATAAATCTCAGTCCTACTTTGTGGAGGTTATTAGTGATGTCACTGACTTACTTTATATTTTATTGGCAAAGCGAGGAGATCTTTCTTTTTCAAGATGTTCCCAATTGTTGCATTGATGATGCCCAATGCTTGTGCAGTCATTTTCTTCCTCTTTTTTCACCTTCAAAATGGCTGGCTTCTCTCCCACAGACAGCTCTTGTCTTCATGCTGGTTGCTATTAATTGTTTAAACAGTTGATGGATCAGGACTCACTGGGGCAACATGAAAGACCTGTTAGTGACATGTTCCAGTATTTGATAATACTTCAAAGAAAAATGTGTGGGTTCAAACAAAATGTCTTAAACAACTTAGAACATGGTACAGCTAGACGTAAATATTAGTAAATAAATGCTAGAATTCTGATCTCTTATGTAATATTTATCTTTTGCTCTAAAACTCAAAAGTCTTTAGTGGATATAGTAGCAGAAACTTTACAATTGTCCTTACCGTTCCAGTACTTTCAGATTGGAAGGTAAACTGTTCTGTATTTGGTTGTCCCTCTTAGGGAGATGTTTTAGAAAGCTGTTGGTCTCTCTACAAGAAATACAACCCATTTCAATGCTTTGTGTTCTTAATTATCAAACGAATCCTTAAGGAACCCTTGAATCTCTTTTAAGAGTGGCAGGGCACCTGTGAGAGAAACTCTGGACACCAAGGCACTGCCTTCGGTATAATCAATCTATATGCCGTACATTACATGTCTAAGTAGGACATGTTAGCAATGTTTTGAAATATAATTAAGTTCAGATTTAGGGATTAAACATACAAATTCATGTGTTATTTACACTGACAATCCACTGTTAGGTCTGGTTGTCGCTAAACATTTTACCTGTGTTTTAAATTGATGTATGGTTGCTCTGATGTTCCCAAATAAATTTTGAGCTAAATGAAATTGTAATTTGTGGGAGTTAAGCATGTAGCATCCACTGGATTTAAAATGGATTATAGGTTATTACAAAAGTAAACTGTTCTGACAAGGAGAATTAAGACAAATGAAATCTTAAGGAAACAGATTAAGACTCCACAGTGTTCAAGATTATCTCTCAAAATAATCTTTGGTGTCTAGCCTCCTCCAAGTCATTCACTATTTTGTGGATGTGTCCATATGGAATCAGGGACTACTGGAGCATACTGAGTGGGATTTGAGTGCCTGTGAGTAGGTGTAGTCACGAGCATATGATCTCTGCAGCTGTTTGATGATTTAACCTGTTGGGAGGTGACTCACTCTCCAAACCTTATGACCGATGACTAAGTGTGTGCAAGTTACATCTTGGGGAATGCTCTGCAATACTGTAGTTAGGATGCGTTCATTCAGGTAAATGTGCATTTGCCCATTTGAAAGACATTATATCTAGGATACAGTATAAGTGAGAAATTAAGAGTTATTGGTGTTGCTCAAGGCAGCACGGTGGCTTAGTGGTTAGCAATGTTGCCTTGTACCTCCAGGGTCCGGGTTTGATTTCCACCTCGTGTCTGCGTGCATGGAGTTTGCATGCTCTTGCCATGCTTTGTGGGTTTCGTCCAGGTTATCAGGTTTCCTCCCACAGTTCATGCAAGTTAGGCTTATTGGCGTACCCAAATTGCCCGTATTGTGTGTGTGTGTGTGTGTGTGTGTGTGTGTGACTGACAATCTGGGATTGAGCTGGCAACCTGACTCCTTAAGTAACTGTCACAGAAACAATGTATGTATCTCCAGGGTGGGGAAGTATCCTTCGTTTGATGTGCCGGTGGGATTTGAACTCCAATCAAAACCTTCCAATCAGTGGATGACAGCCACCATTTCAATAAACGCATAATTGAATGCATTATTTACTGTATACATTTAAAGCTCAGTCTTGATGCTTTTGAGTACATAAACCAGGAAAAGACCTATTGTGCATTCTGAAATGGGAATTTTATAACCATGACCATCAAGTTAGACATGCAGAGTTAGGCAATGCGCTGATGAATACACTGCATTTTATCCTATCCAGGTTTTACTCTCTTGTTTTAATAAGGTGTGGCAGTGCCAAATTAATGAGGCACTTAGGTAAATTAAAACTGATCATTCCCTATAATGAAGAAAAGCACTAGGTGGGAAGGAGGCTAATCAAGGCGTTAATTATTCACTCTGGACACTCAGTATTTTGGAAGATTACAGTATGCGACTTGTTTTGGGTGGCTGGGGTGGGTGTTGGGATGGGATGAGATGGGAGGGGGCGGCTTGTTATAAACGCAGCCGGTCTCCTTTAATTTTGCCTCAACAGCGCCGGTGCCGTTCTGCGCATGCGCACTACAGTGGAAGGGAGTTGAGGACCAGCGGAGCCGCGCGCAGAGACTGGGGTTTCTTCGGTAAAAAACAGAGATGCGCGTTATTGACCCGAGATCTCGGAAAGCGAGTCCGGATGTGAGGACGGTGTAACATGCCGTGGAGAGCCGCGGACCCCGACCTTAGAGCCTTCTCCCGACCTGTGAATCCGTGTCTCTGAAAGGGAAGGTAGCTCCAGGAAGGTGACTAGGGCTCGATCATGGGGAACGAGGCGAGTATGGAGGGTGGCGACGGCGCGCTTGCCGGGGAGCTGACAGGACCAGAGGCGGAGCTCAGCCGCCTGAGCGAGGAGGAGCGGAGGAGGCTCGTCAGCACCATGGCTGAGGCGCAGGCCAGGCGAGTTGTTTATTCCGGGAGAGAGAGAGAGACCTTTTTTAGGTGTTGAAGGGATGGATGCGCAGCTCTACTACGCGCAAGCGTGTGTGTATGTGTGAGAGATTTCTGCGTGGTGGTTTGAACGAGCTTTGCTGCATGTTGGCACCTCACGACAGAGCAAACACACCCATTTACGATGCATAATCTCAATCAGCTTAATAGACCAGTGCACCAGGAGTCCATGGTTGGCTTTGATGATCCGTTCAGGGCTAATTTACGCCGTTAGATCACAACCATCTTGTCTTCAAACAGAAACCAGAGCAAAGAAGGAGTGCCACTGGTTCCTACCTAAAACAACAACCAAAAAATAAATAAAAATACACCTTTCAAAGATTGATAGGCTTTATTTCTTGTCGTTGTTTTGGATCTGGATTCCTTGGATTCATCACATAGCAGTAAATAGTTAACAAGGAAGAAAAGGAAAAAAATGCAATTATTTAATGCAAAAACCCGTATTTGATGGTAAAATTCCTGACTCCCGCCAGTTCTGTATTTTCTCCAGAGGTTCTTGTTATTGTCCTCTCGTATTATTTGTCGATTTGTAAGTGATTGGCCTTCGGTTTCTTCGTTTTGCACACACCCCCTTCTTTACGGGCTGGCTGGGTGATGTCATAGGCTCCTGTGGAAACCACTGGTTTGGAATAAGGCGCAAAACGAGAACGCGTCCGAATCAAAACCGTCCTAATCCAAAAGCAGAATATTTAAACTGTGCTGCCGCGAAAAAAGCCAGAAGGGCAATAGGAAGATCGATACCGAAATGATGCTGTTCTTTAAAATAGTTTTTATTCCAAGGAGGGGAAGTGGGGGGTGTACATGTGAAGAACACTATATATAGCACGGCGAGCAGGAATGCCGTGACGCGCCATGACTCTCTCTCTCTCTCTCTCTCCCTTTCTCTCACTCTCCCTCTTAAAGGATGTATAGTGTAATGTTACAGCTGAAGGCGGAGGAGATCGAAGGTTATAAGGAAGCAGCGATGACGGAGAGGAGCCTGTGATGGCTCTAAGCTCGCTGTCCATGGTGCTGAAAATCATACACGATGGGTACTGGGGGAAAAACGCACTTGGAGTCCCAATACCACTTTCCAATAATTATTACACTCTCAAGAAAGAAATGGACAAATATGTACTTGTAATTGTCTCCACTCTTGTAATTGTACTTGTACTTGTAATCGTTTCCACTCTCCTGCAAAGGCCTTCTGCTAAATTTTGGAGTTTGCTTGTGGAAATCGGTGCCCTTTCAGAAACAAGAGCTTTAGAGCACACACTGATGTTGGGGCAAGGACGTCTGGTATATATTCAGCATTGCAACCAATCCCAAAGAGTTGGAGGTGGGGGTTGGAGTCAGGGCTGTGTACAGGACACTTAAGTTCTTCCAATCCAACCTTGGCAAACCATATTCTTATAGAGCTCACATTGTAAACAAAAGCAGTGTCATGCTGGAAGTGGTTAAGGTTTCTTATTTTCAGTGAAGAAAATACAAGTGAAATAAATATAATTATACCTAAATATGAAATCAGTCATATTTAGGTATAATTATCATAATTAGGTATCAAGAAAAAACTTTAAAGCTTTTATTTGTTTGGTAATTAATGATACAATATATACACTTAACCAGATGTACACTAAAGGTGCAAAAGGAAAAATTACTATTTGGTAAAAAACCCAAAACTCTTTGTATTGATATATACCTGATACTGACATCTTCAAGCTGATGGTCTGATGTTTTAAGAAATCTGCAGCGGTGTTTACATGCATTATTTGCCTCATGTTACTCAACATGGCATGCTTACAGAATCAAATATGTCAGTGCATTGAATGAGAAAGTACTCCTAATCAGTTAGACCATTATTTTAAACCAGCATCCATAGTCTGAATTCAATTGGACATTCAGATATTTAAGGTGCCCACATCTCTGACTTAATATCATTTGTGCATGAAGTATCTATTTATAGATTGCTATATGTAATGTGATATTTTATTCACGGATAATGTTTTTGTGCAAAGCCTCATGAGTGGTTTTCTGGCAATGTGAGAAAGCATTAGTATCATACCGTAGACAGTTTCATGCAGTGTATTTTTCAAAGATCAATGTAAATTTAGGTCACACGATAATTCTTGGTGAATTAAATATTGCATATAACTGCATTAAAAGTGCATCTCATTGTGCCCGAATAAAATATTGATCAGAATGTATTATGTATTGATTAGAAGTGATAGTTAAGACCATCCAACTGCTGACCATATCAACCAGGCACATGTTTAAGTAGATTTGTACAATGTCTGTGCTAAGGTTTTTATACCAGTGTATGGAGTTATACATTGGGGTGGATGATGAGAAAGGAATAAACCACAAACTGCTGTGCTGTTAAGGAAAAATAAAGGACTGATGGAATGTGGAATTACACTGCAGATGTGTTGCTGATTATTTTTATCGAATTGTTATTATGTTAGTAATATTGTGGATTTAAAGTTAGATATTTCCTGTTTCTATGGCAGTGTCACATCACCATACATGTACCTATGTATTTGCTGTAGAAATGGTTATGCCAAGACTTGCTGTACTCTCTAATACTGCTTAAAAGGATGATAGATCCTGCATGTGTTCCTGAGAGCATTGGGCCTTTAAAGTACGTCAAATATAAGTAATTGCCAGATGATGATTTAAGCTGTCGTTTGTTTGGGTTGTTAATATCGAATATTTTTACCAAGCAACGCTTGTATATTCAGCAGCTGTCCCTTTGCTTTGTCATGCAGTGTCTGAGTACATGTTTTGACTCACATGGTCTGGCATCAGTAATCAACAAGTCTGGATCACTTATCCACATTAGACCTAAAGTTGTGTTAAAGATTTTAGCTATGTTGTGTAATCTGTGGCATAAAATACCAATCTCAATTCTTACTAATGAAGATGAATTCCTTATTTGTTTACAGGTCTTCAGAGCACCATACATCTGGAGGAAGAGGTGCTGGGGGCCTCAGTAAGAGCCGAACGGTAGACGCATTCGGAGAGGGTCCACCTCCCAAGCCGAAGCCAGGCCGCAGTCCTTCCTCTCTCAGCCTACTTGAGTCCCGTTTTCGGCAAGAGCCCAAAGACCCTGAGCAGCCTCGCACCGGCATGTTTTCCTCCTCCTTTTTGAGTGGAGTTTCTTCAGCAGTCTCATCTGCCAGCATTCCCAAATTCAGCCTTTTTGGTGATGATGATGAGGGTGCATCTAAACAAGGACCAAAACCCCCTGGCCCACAGCAGAGTTCGACCAAAGGACAAGTACCACCAGGGCAGAGACAAGCAGCTGCACCACAGGGGCCTGGAGGAAAGCCTGCTGGGCCTGGGCCTGGAATTGGGCCTAGAACTGGGCCTCAACAGCAAGGACCTAAAGATGCTGTGCCTCAGCAGCAAGGTCCTGCTAAAACAGATACAGGAGGAACAGGCAAACCTAGTGCGCCACAGCAAAGCCCAGCCAAGGCTGCACCTAAGCCTGGTGGGACTGCAAAGCCTGGTGGACTGCTGTGTCCTCTGTGTAAAACCACGGAGCTGAACTTGCAGGCCAAAGACCAGCCACCCAACTACAGCACCTGCACACAGTGCAAACAACAGGTGTGCAGTCTGTGTGGATTTAGTCCTCCTGATTCAGCGGTAAGATTTCACCATACCACTTACATAACCCTTAATGAATAACTATACTGAGGCACCAAGGTGGAAATAATTAACAGTATAGTACACAGCAGAGATAATAGGATAATGTCTCTTTTAAAGTGTCTTGAATAAGAATGTGTTCATTGAGATTTTTAATCCAATGAAAAGAACTTACAAGTTTTCTAAATTTTGAATAACACTATGTTGTATAGTAATAAAAATAATGATTTATCTTGGATTTTTTTTGTTTCATAGTTTGTTCCTTCTGTGATTGAGCATTAACTCAGAGTTACTAAAACTAAAGAAAATAGAAAAAATTTTCTCATAAAATTTTTTTTTTAAAATGATGAAATATAAAATATTGTCATTATCATTCCCCTTTAGCCTGAGGTGAAATTGGCCATATCGGCTGTAGATGAAGATTATCAAGGTGAATCACATCATCCTTACAGGAAGTTCATCAACTTAGAAAATTCCTCTAAAGCATTTATTTTGCAAAAAATATTTTGTATGTATGATGTTAGCAATCTATTCTGTATCAAATAATCAGTCACAGAGCCATTCTTTAAAATTTTTGGAATATGCCTGTACCATAAAGGGGGAAAAAAATCACTCTGATAACTTGGTTATTCAGTACATTCAGGTCATCAACTGACGATTTTATTGCCACATAACGTTGCTGAGTCTAGACCTGACCAACTGAAGTACTCCAGATCATAACACTTCCTCCAGAGGCTTGTACAGAGGATGACGATCGCTTCATCACTTCATCCTGACAAGCCCATCACTCTAGTATAGGGTCAATCTGGACCCATCAGACCACATGACCTCTGTCCATTGCTCCAGAGTCCAATCTGTATGCTCCCTACTAAATCCAAGCCTTTTTTTGTCCAATTAACCTCACTAACACATTGGTTTTCTTATGTCCACACACCTGTTTAGTCCCAATCCTGTGAGTTCTCATTGCATTGTCCATGCTTTAACTTTCACTACTAAAATAGCTTTGTTTTATTTTTTATGATGCAACTTCAACTTTGTAAGTGAACTCTATTAATTTCTGACCAGGATAATATGAATGACTATATGATTTGTATGAATTATTATTATTATTATTAGCAGTAGTTGTACAGTAGTAGTAGTAGTAGTACGGTGGCACAGTGGCTTAGTGGTTAGTCTTGTCGCATTACACTGCCAGGGTTAGGGGGTCGCCTTTGGTCTTTGTACATGGAGTTTGCATTTCCTCCCTGTGCTTGGTGGGGTGTAGGTTGATTTGGTGTTTCCAAACTGCATATTGCGTATGATTGAGTGTGTGAGTATGCCTGTGCCATGCCATGGGTTGGCAACCTGCCTTGTGCTGTAAACTCCCTTGGATATGCTCCAGGCCCACTCTGACCCTGCACAGGATAAGCAGTATAGATAATGGCTAGTTGTATTATTATTATTATTATTATTATTATCAATTAACAACAACAATATTGTTATTATTAAAGATATTGTTATATAGTAGTAGTAATAGTGGTATCGTTAGGTGCATAATTCTTTATAAAGAAGTACTATAGGACATATTAACCTAAGGTTAAATAATATACAGTATTGTAATAACTGTTTGAAGAAGCACTGTAGTCACCAATGATTTTGTGTGCAATAACAGAAGCTCTGTTATAATCTGAGCTGCAGCTTATAATGCATCATAACATGTCTATTAGTCAATATAACACACTGTGTAAGGTTGTTTCGTGTTTAACTGATGTAAGATTTTTAAGCCTCTTTTAAATGCGAATGAAATTTCATCTAAGAAACCAGTCATATATGCCATGATGCCACAGTGCAAATACTATTCCAGACCTGTTTATTAGAATATTATGCACAATGGTCTATTAAACATAACACGTTACATAACCTGACATTTTGAATCCATACAATCATAATCTTGATAATGTTAATACATTTATACTGTTATATTGCACCTCGTCTAGAATGACATTCTATTAGTTCTATGAATATCTGACCCCTAGACTTATGAGCTCCAATCTCTTGATTGGAAATGCAATCTTTTGTGCATTATATTTTAATGAGGGGAAATTTAAACGAGCTCTGTTCATAAATTGGCTTATGGCTGCAGTGATGTGTTCAGCTCTTGGGTGTTTTCAGTTGCCCTGATCTGTCAATGTTTCTTTTTTTTTTTTTTTTTCGCTTATCAGGGTAAAGAGTGGTTATGTCTAAACTGCCAAATGCAACGGGCAATCGGCGGCATGGAACCTCCTGGTCCTCCAATGATGAAACAGCCTCCCAAGCAGGGCTCGGCGCCTCCATCCCCACAGAGGAAGGAACCACCTACTGGGTTGCCCTCAAAGGATGAACCAAGGAAGAAGCCTCCAATGCTGACCAAGCAGCAAACCATGTCAGATACAGGAAAAGGAGGCAGTCCTCCAACAACTCCAAAACAGAAGACCCCTGGTTCAGGGGCACAACAGAACCCCCCTAAAGGGGTGGAGGAAACTCATCCTGGACAAAAATGTGGACAGCAGCCACCTTCACTTCAGAAACCTGAACATGGTGGAATGGGTAGTCCTCAAGCCTCTCCTGCAAAAACCACCCAGAAACAGGATGGAAGTGGCTTTTTTGGAGGCTTGGGTCTTGGAGGATTGACCGACATGACAAAACCCCCTGCAGAGTCAGTTACAGGGAAATTGTTCAGTGGTTTTGGCAGCTCATCCAAACCACAAGATGGCACCGCAGCACAAACGGGTGACTCAATTACTGGGAAGCTTTTCAGCGGGTTTAGTGGCCTGACAGAAACACCCAAGCCACCGGTATCCACTTCTCAGGCAACTGAGGGTGTGTCTGGAAAGATGTTTGGATTTGGTTCTTCAATCCTTAGCTCAGCCACAAACCTCATCACTGGGGAAGAACCAAAGTCTCCTCCAGGGTCATTGCCTGATTCCCCCATCGACTCTGGAGTAAAATCGTCCCCTGGCTCACCTCCAGATTCTGAATCTCCCCCAGACACCCCACCAGTCTATTCCAAAGATGCTGCTTCTCCCAAGCCTGGGTCTACTGACGGGAAGGCCATAGCAGATAAACCCACCTCAGAGGCTACCAAAACAAGAGATCCTCAGACTACATCCAACTGTCCACTCTGTAAAGTAGAACTAAACATGGGAACAGGAGATGTGTCCAATTACAGCATCTGTACAGAGTGCCAGAAAACTGTGTGCAACCTTTGTGGTTTTAACCCCATGCCACATCTCTCTGAGGTAAGTGGTATATTCTTCATTAAAAATGCTATTTCACTTGGAAATTCCTTACAGCTTGCAAAAATCAAGTTGTATGGAAAAATTAGACACACATTGGTGTATTTTCTTACAAGAGTGCAACAGCTGTTTGGTAACATGTCTCATGAGGTCATAAGACTACCAACTAGACAAACTTTAAGGCCATTTATTTTGCCAACAACTGACGAAAAACAAAGAAATAAGTACCCTTTTAGACCAGTGGTTCCTCTGAGGTTCTTTGTATAGTTATTGGTTCTTTGTATTCTAAAGAGGTTTTGCTTGGAAACACTTGACAGAGCAACACCAAGTTGAAGAGTCTTTAACAGCTTCCCCGGAGGGACAAATTAAAGAAACCTTATGGGGATGGATGGAAATGTTTTGTAAGAGTATAGATGTCGAACAGATGGTAGTCAACTACACTGCACCAATAGCACCAATGCATAGGCTGAGCCCTGTTACATAAGCAGTGCCTTTAGAATACTCATGAGTACCAACGTTTTGTTTCCATCCTCTTCACACAGATTAACTTGTCTTAAAATAATTCTGTAAGGTGTACAGTATAACTTAGGCGTTAACTTTTCCTTCCCATTTTTAAGGTCATATAATACCTTTAAGGATCCTCCAGCTATGCGCTATACTCTTCATTACAACATGAAGGCACTTCGGCCGGTGTTTATTGTGCTAGTGTGTTCCGGGATTTTTAGAATCCTGTTGCTCAGACTTGTAATCCTGCTAAACTATTTCAGGTGTACTAATCAGATTAGCGTTAAGCATGACCATCCTGCAATACCTCACATGGCCAATATTACTTGATTTCTTGTGACTGCTTCCACTGCTTTGTGTGTAGCTGTAGGCCAAGGGGGAAAATCTTACTGTGTGTGATCTTTCTGCCATCATTTGACTTTACACACAATGTAGTTGAAGGTCTGTGGTGAGAGTGAAGCTAAATGTCAATTTAAGTACACTTCCATTTAAATAAAAAGATTGAAACGTTCCCTTACAAGATCGCTGGCTTTTAGTTTCGCCATGTACTCTTGTTATAGCATTGCTAATTATAGGAACAGACTGGTCATCATATTAGAAATATCCTCTCCGCCCCTCGCTGAGTGCTTGTCTGAACTGATTGTGTATGTGAATTTGGTCGTGATGTGCTTTGCCTGAAGCAAAGCAGCTTGATAAATTGGATAATTGGCAATGGTGTGGACTGGGCACTCAGCATATTGTCCTAGAGTTGTCAAATCATGTTCCTGAAAATTGTTGGAATATTGTGAGTGCACACAAGCCAAAAACATACATTTTCCCTATTTTGGTATATTGATATACAGTATTATTAAGTGTTTGCATGTACATATGTGTATATGTATGTGTTTGCATATAATCCTTTCTTGCTAACAGGATTTACAATGTAGGTTTTGTGAGGGCAGAACACTTCTTAATCTTTCCATAATTATTTTATATGGAGATGACAAGATTTACCTTTTGTCCCATTTGCTTGTGTCTCTTTCTCCTTACTCTGTCAACCCAGAGGAACTACTCATCCTCTCCTTTGTTTTTGTTTTTTTTCTCTTAATAGGACTGCAATGCTTCATAAAGCCTCTTCTCCTGTTCATCCTCTCTGTTGATATATCTGATTACAGAATAAGCACATTCTAAGAATTGCTTTTATTCTGAGATAACAACCTATTTATACTAATATCTCACCGTTTTAACTGCTTGTCTACTTCTAGC
Organism: Clarias laeviceps; assembly: GCA_030014305.1. Taxonomy (NCBI): domain Eukaryota; kingdom Metazoa; phylum Chordata; class Actinopteri; order Siluriformes; family Clariidae; genus Clarias; species Clarias laeviceps. Next base: position 8,035,563 of record JAQMYJ010000004.1, on the reverse strand, counting down.
TTTGGGCTTAGCGTTTTGAGATGCTCCCTCAGCTGAACTGGCTGTGTACTCGTGGAGGGCTGAGCAGCCTAATGGCCCATTCAGACTCGTTTTAGTGCCTCGCCCCCTTGATGGAGGGAACGTGTGCCAAATGCATGCTTTCACTGCTGCTGCTCCTCCATGGCGACAGTGCATAGCAACACTGCCATGTCCCCCATAGTAGTCAGTTATGAAACGCTGTTCAGACAGCCGTTGCATAACAGGAGAGCACATTAGAACTGAGTGCTAGTCAGTTCCAGATAAACAGTAATTGTTTTTTTCCAGCTACTGTACTTCTACAAATTTACATCCAATTACACTGTATACCTGCTTACTTACTTGTTCTACACTCACACTATCCACATAACCGAGTGCATTTTACAGCTGAGCTAAAGGTTAACAGTCTTGCTCAATGATCCAACCAGTTGGCAATTGTTTGTGGTGGGATTTGAATATGCAACCTTCTGATTCATAGCGCAAAGCTTTAATCACTAACCCACACCAACTTACTCAGTTAGCGTAGATTATTCTTTCCTTTTTAAACAGTAAAGTCTAACAAACGAGTGGTCAGTAACCAAATCAAGTGTCACTGCTTCCATGCATTGGAGGGTTGGTGATTTCCCAGCAGTCCCACATAGAGCTGGATCAAGACTTAGATCCCTCTCCTAGGGTGTGTTAGCCATCTGCTCCTGGCTTTGAATCAGGATCAGGCCACCTGATGTGTTGCATCTCTTCTATTTTCTTGCTTCACTTCACTTCTATGTAGCTAATAACAATTTTCAAACTTATATATATTTTTTTTACTTTCTTGATATCATCAACAATTTTATCAAGCCAGGTTTAAAAAATACAGGCACCGTATAATGGCTGACCCTGCGCTCTGACCAGTGTTTTCCCCAGTACTGGACCAATTTAAAAAAAACAACTCCTTATACAGAAGTCCTGCCGGTGTGTGTTAACAGGGAGGCTTCAGACATCATAGTCTGCATTTGGTTTTTCTGATATGGCATGTAGAATAAATAATCATAACTTTTAAAAAGTGTAAATTTTATTGCTCCCGTGTTGTTGTTATTATTATTATTATTATTATTATTATTAGGTCACAGAAACAACCAAAAGCAACCATAAAAATATATAATCTTATGAATCTGTGATATTTCTTTGCCAGTGTTACTTTTTTATTTAAACGGAGGAAGAGAGACAACCAAAAAATGTATGCAAATTTGTCTAAAAACTTTATTAATGAATGTATTGCTCTCTCTCTCTCCTTACCGTTCAAAAGTTTGGGGTCACTTGCAAATTTCTTTGTTTTTGTTTAGTGATTTTTTTTCTACATTCTACAACAA